>LOEQ01005034.1:92123-105215 GCA_001685075.1 Bramus lutescens | reverse complement strand
AGAGAGAGAGAGAGAGAGAGAGAGAGAGAGAGAATTCAAAATAACATCCTCCTGGATAATGGATGTAATTTATTTTGGCTCAGCCCTTAGAGTGCAGCCACAGTTCAGTGCAGCTGCTGCCAATTCCTTAAAGGGTTTGTTACAAATGAGTAGCTGTAAACATCAACTTCTGTTGTCTTAAAAAAAATTACAGGACTTCTCTACCATTTCCCTGAATAGAGTTTCTAGCAATTATCAAAGCAAAGTGGATTAAAGACAAAGTTATACTTTCAAGCTTCCATTGGGAAAAGCATAAAACATGTTTCCCAAAGTAATCTGTGTAGGGGAAGTTATCTTCAGATTCTAATCTCTGATGAGAATTTTGTGTTAATTTATTTGAAGAAATTCTGAACTAATTATTAAGATCTAAGTATCCTTGATAAAGCTGTAGTTTCTCATTTCAGTCTACATTAACAGATTTGTCTTTCCTGGCTTATCCTTAAGATCAACAGTCCAAGTCAATACTGACTTCATTCATGTCCTCTGTTCACCTTTTTCTTCTTCCTCTCCTCTGAGAATCCGGCTTTCTGTCAGTTCCCCATCACACAGGTAGCTGATGCTATTATCATCACTCTTGCCTTCACCAATAATTCCATGAGAAGTTTAGGAAACAGTACAATTTCCATATATTTATTGACAGGTTTTTGTCAATAGGGGCATTTGGCTCTCTTGCAATAAAGAGCTTATTGGATACCTGCTTTCTTCTTTGCCTTATGTACCTGTGTTTAGATTGAAGACTTCATTTAATGGCCTCTTAAGTAGTGAAAAGCTAGGATCACCCCAACTCCTATGTCATTATATAGATCTATGAATTTTCCAAACGCAGTGGTATTCTGTCATTCTTTCTCGCTTTCAAATTGTTATTTTATCAAGGGGGAGCCTTGCAGAGGAACTCTCTGTCCTATCTGTAGTATGGAAAGACCCCTGACTTCTGAAGCTATTTTTGTTAATCAGAGTCTAGGCCAACTTCTTCTAGGTTCTTGGCCCCTAATCCAAAAGTTGGAATAAAGGCTTGCACAGATTGCAAAGGAAAGAAAACTTTAGTCAAAAGCAAAGCAATAATGCAGATCAGAAAGGGACTCATTGCTACATAACAGTGGGTCATAGCAGTGAGAAAGTGATCAAGAGTCTGATTATTTGTTGGGGGGGTCCTTTTCTGGAGTTCAAGAGGAGGAGTTTGGCTGCTGGGACATACTTGGTTGACCATTTAAACTGACAAATTTGAGTACTGAAGTTCTTGTTCACTGCTCATGTTCCTTCCTAGAGTGTATCTGAGTTTTGTAAGAAGCTCTCCTATTATGCATATGTTTGATTTGATTATTGTTAGAGGAGGAGAAACTTATTCCATCATCCAGAGAGGGTTGTGCATGTTTGATGCAGGTGGGTGTCTTGTATGGGTAGAAGGCTGTAGGTGCATTGTTTAGAGAGATGTGAGTATGTACATTATGGGCACATAAGAAACCTTAGCTTCCAAATACAATATTAGTAGAAGAGGGGTACATGTAGGCCAAGCCATATGGGATCCTAGGATGCTAAATATGTCCTGTGTTTGCCTGTCTCAAAGCCTGCTTGCCTTTGCCTTCTCTATATTACGTTAGTAGTCATTCAGCCAAGAAAACTCCTCCCACTAAGGATGAAAATATTTCGGCACATCTGTGTGAGAAGGGTGGTGGTAACATTGTAATACCATTCCATGGAGCAGAGTCGGGATACTTCAAAACTTCATGAGCTCATACTAATACTTTGCAATTTCATTTTAGCATCAGACAGTTCATATCCAACTCATTTGATTTCATGTGGGAGCCCACAGAAGTGACTAAAGGTCAGAGAGTTCAGGCCTATTCTTGCTCCTTCAAGGTTATTGATAAGAGGTTTAATTTAAGATGTGGCTACTAATAAGGTATCTTGACCTAGGGTGTGGTTACTTGGTGCTTTGGGTATTACGATGGCCCACAGAGGTGGATCTGTTCCACCTTGACCAAGGGTCAGAGAGTTCAGGTCTATTCCTGCTCCTTCAAGGATGTGACAGGAGGTTTGACCCAGGGAGTGGCTGCCTACAAGATGCTTGGCCTAAGGTGTGATTGCTGAATGTCCTGCCTAAGCAACAGAATACTTAACTCAGGATGTTTCAGGTATTGAAGAGGTAATTGCTCTGCTTGTTCTTTACATCTTGGTAAAGAAGTCTTTTGCCTCCCCACTCCCTTTTGGAAGTGGGGTATATAAAGGATATGGAAAATAAGCATGGTGAATTCAGTATTCACTGAATTGCCCTCCTGATTCTATTCTATGTCTCCATATTTCTTTTGTATCTTTATTCTGTCTGCCTGACATTTCTAATCCACACATCTCTACCCTGGAACAAATGACCTCGTTGACGCTGGACCCCAACAATTTCACAATTATATTTGTACCTAAACTGAAAAAACTTGTTTTATCAGTACTTACTTCTGGAAAACCATTAGTAAAATTGGAAACTTCTCTATATTTCTTTTTAACCCTCAGAACATTCCACTAAATATGTATGTAGTATAAGAAATTTTACCCAAGAATAGATAAATGGATAATTATACTATAGATCTACATGACACTATATGAAATTTATAAATACAATTTATATGTAAATAATAGCATATAGTCTATATGTTAGATATGAAAATATACATTCATTTATATACAAATGATATTATATATAACATATAATGTATATTACACGCATATATATGCATATATGTGTATATATCATAGAACTACATATCTATATGACATGTCAAAAAATGTTTCAAAGTATTGATCAGTTTGTTTCAAGAGCCCCATTTTGCACAGTGCAAGCCCAAAGTGGAGAATATAGCCAAAATTGAATTCGCTATCTTTCTTGTTTTTTTTTGTTTTGTTTTGTTTTTGTTAACTTGGCACAAGCTAGAGTTTTATTTGAGAAGAGGACCCTCAGTTGAGAAAATGCTTCCATCAGGTTCCCTGTGGACACTCTATGGTATAGTTTTTTAATTAATGACTCATGTAGGGGCTCAGGCATTTTCATGCTGTTTTAATAATTTAATTTTAGTGTGCTTTTCCACAGCCCTGGCCTTTTGGTATTGTCATATGAACACGGACTTGAGGCTGCAGTACTATTTCTGAACTGATGTCTTGTGCAAGTGCTTCAGACTCAGAACCCAGAAGGGCTGAGGTCTCTGTTGGAACCCACAGCTCCTCTCTCATGGCTCTTTCTAGTCCATAACATTTGGCTCTATGCAGTGATCCTTAATCCCGGTTCCCCAGTTCACATCTCGATGATCATACCAATGTGCTGCTCCAGGCGTCTGCTCTCTTCTCTCGCTGAGAAAGTCCTCATCCTTCGTGTCCACATCAGGCAGGTCCCTTTAATGGGCCCCCTTGGCTTCTAGCTATTTCCATTCCAATCCCTCACTGACTTGATGTTAGGAGAAAACTTTACAGTGTGGATCTGCTGCACCTCTTCTTAGGACTCAAAACCTGGAGAGGTTCCACACTGCTTCACCTGAGCTCCATTAAATACTGGCCGGAGCTGCATCTGCCACCAGCACACAAAGGCTGAGATAATTAGACCACCATGACACAAAGCTGTTCCCCATCCCAAGAGAGGGTCATATGCTTTCACACCTGCTGGCCTGTGGCAAGGTTTGCCTCTAGCTGTACAGTGAGCTCTACAGTTGAGCCTACAGGGCTCAGTTCCTGTCCTCTTTTCCCCTCTCTTTGCATCTAGTCCATGATAAAGGTCTGCTACCTGCATTCAAATTCTTTTCTTTCCATTATTTGCACCTGATATAGCTGATCTTTCTCTTCCGTATGGTGCCTTCTGGGTGAGATCTGGGTATATACATTGAAAAATATGGCTCAGGATTTTTTTTTTTATCTAAGAACTAAGTCTTATTTTTGGAGCTCCTATTGTTGAGTCTTGCTATGGTTGAGCATTTGTTTCTCTTTCTATTTTCTTTGGTAGACAGGAATTCCCTGCTCGTGGTGGAATTCCTTATTCTGCAAAGAGGAAGTAGTAAAAGGAAGTATCAGCGTATCCACCTTAACTAAAGGAGGCAAGAGTGGAAGAGAGAGGCCATGAAGGAGGGAAGTTACTGCTGAGGCCCGGTTGTAGAAGGTCAGCTGACTGAAGGTAAGAGTAAGGCAGCTGTTCAGCTTAGAGTACTTACAGTTTGGCCATGCTTGGAGGCCATGCTATAGAGGCCATTCTGACTTCAGCATGGGGACAATGAGGAGGACAGCTGGTGGGAGTTCACAAAGGATGGGGAAGCAGATGGATTTGACTTCTTGTTTCTTTCCATTTAGGTGAACTGACCATTCCAAAGCAGAGGTGAGAGAAAGGATGGAAGTATGGGCATGGAAGGCAGTTAGTCTAAGACATCACAGCAAGTTTGCGGGCAGACTTCTCACCTAAAGTTTGATTTCAAAGGCAAGTAGGTAGGAGGAGGAGTAAGAGGAGAGGATATGTGAGGCAAGTGAGGCAGCAGAAGGAGATATGGTCCATGAGGAAGGAGGTCGGTCCAGACTGCAGGAGCCTTGAGAGCAGAGTGGGGAGGGAAAGCAGCGATTACAGAGGGAGCAAACATCAGTTCAGTCAGGCAGCATGCATGATGCTGAGGAATCTGGACAGATTCCTCAACATCTCAGGATCCTGATTCTTCTGCCTCAGATCTGCACTAAAATCTCATCAGGCTGACCAGCTTCCATATTCAGAGAACTGTGCACATGTATGTATGTTTGTATGTATGGATATATATATATATATATAGTGTGTGTGTGTGTTTGTGTTCTTGGATTATGTGTACACAAAAATCTACTACCGAAAGTCTGAAACGAGCAGGAGAGACCCCACTACCATTTAACATTCTTTCAACTTGGATTACCTCTTCATTCATCCTGGTTGCCCTTGTCTGGGTACCACAAATGCCTTGATAGATCTCCTATAATATGCAAACTGCACCTTGGGAACATCAGTCAGTAAAAGGGGTGGTCCTTCCCACCATGTAGTCATCATTGTTTCAGCTCTGCTGTCTTCTGCAAAGTGGTCGGACAGGCTGTTATTACCATGTAAAATCTATTTCCTGGGGATAAGCATCCCTCTAGCTGGCATCAGACATCAGCCTTTTCCTTTGCTCTGCATGAGACTCTTCGGGGGATTTCCATTCCTTGGGGACCATTGTTTCAATACTCTGATGGCCAAAGGGAGATGCACAAGTGTCTGTTCCGAGTCTTTTCCCCTCCAAGAATGGCTGCACTAAATCATCTGCCTGAAGCAGGACAGAGCAGACGAACCGGGTGGGAAGGCTGTGATACCATGTGGAGATGGTGAGCTCCCTCCCGAGGTGGATTTGGGATGTCCTTGTTGCAGCAGATGTTGACGGGACCCTACTATGGACCATGGAACCCCTTTCCCTGCTGCTGGGGAAAAGGGGCAAACCTACATTCCTTGCTGCAGGTTTCTTGATTGCGCTGAGCTCAGTAGTGAATAAACTAAGCTACACGTTAGAAGAACAGGAAACGTTTTAAATCCCAGTGACAAAACCACACCCCAGACTCATAAAAGCAATCTTTAGTGGCGGGGTTTAAGCAGCCACCACATATTTTTGAATTTCCCCAAGTATTTCTTTGTGGGAAACAAGTGGATGCTGCTGCCTGGAATGTATGGAGCTCTCTACACATGCGTGAGAGCAATATGTCCCTCCCAGGTCTTCCCCCAGTGGCTCACTAGTTGGGAATTTAGAGAAGCTCAGCTTTGATAAAGGTAGGTCAAGTTTCAACTGTTAAAAGTACCCTAATAACTAATTCCATAGAAAGATTTATGTGTCTGAAATTAGAAGTCATTTTTAAGTCTTTTTTATTTTATTTATGCATACATGTATGCCTCTCTGTCTGTCTGTCTGTCTGTCTGTCTGTCTGTCTGTCTGTCTGTCTGTCTGTCTGTCTGTCTGTGTGTGTAATTGTACACACATGTGCTCTCATAGACCAGAAAATGGTGTTGATCCTCTGGATTGGGAGTTATAAGCATTTGTGAATGGCTAGATATGGGTAGTGTCGTCATTAAAAGGAGCAACAAGTGCTCTTAACCACTGAGCCATTTAGATTTATGATGACATGTCTTTGCTCAGCATCTTCCCTGCCCATTCTTTGTTATTGTCTCTTTCCTAAGTTCTTTTCAGAACACTTCTTTTATAGTTCCTATACACAAATTTTCATCTCAAGTTCTGCCTCTAGAAAGGCCAATTTGAGATATGGTGGATAGGGAATACAGCTGGTGTGTGTGGGGGGAGAGGTGCAATTTCTAATTGCAAAGCTTTTATACTTTGAAGAGGCTTGATCTTAAATACAGGCAGAGGAAAGAGGTCAGGGACAGCAGTTAGAGCTAGAAACAGAGAGACACGTTACTGGAAAGAAGTTTGGAGGAAACCATAGACAATAGACTCAAGAACTTCCCTTCCTTTCCTGTCCATATGTCTAGTGTAGTCTTCCCAACATCACTTCATCCATTTAGTTATTCATTCATCAAGCATTCATTAGCTACTTGCCATATGTCTGGCATTATATCTCATGTAAAAATTTTAGATGGACTCCATAATACCATAGAAGTTCATGATTTAGATATTGTTGCATAACAAACTAAACAGTCCCCATCTTTAATAGAGATTTTCCTGGTTGCTAGACTTGTTGATGTTTTCTCATGGGAGGAAGGGATAGGGAGAGTCATTGAATCTTCACCTTAGATTCCAACCATTCCTCCCAGGTGTCTGTGTGCAGTTCTGCCCTAATTGCCCACGGCCTTGGGGTCTCAGGAGGTGCTGGAGTTTACAAGCTGTGGAAGGTTAATCTAGAGAGGCTCTGTGTGGTTATGGAGACACCATAATCAATGCTGGGTAAAGACGTTCCAGTGTGACTACTTTAAGGTCCCCAGTGCTCTAACCTGGAGCCCCTCAGTCATTCTCTGTCAGAATGACAATGAACTCATTGGTACCCAGGGAAGATGTTAGGGGAATTGCCCATTGGTTTGTCCTTGGGAACTTCCAAGGAGGGGGTAAGCACTGTTTATGTCTCCCTGAGAAAGAGGGGCTTATAGCAGTCATTGAGCTTCAGCGGGAAAACAGGCACTGAACTTAGCTCAGTGCTGGGGGCAGGGGTTGCTGGTGAAGCACAAAAGTGAAGCTGCTGACTCTGACCCGGGACAAAGTTTCCTACAAAGTTGGTGAAGTCTGAGCTCGGCCTTCAAGGAAGAATGTGAAATGCTCTTCGGCCTTTTGAAGATGGGTGTCTCTGTATCTGGCCAAAGCCTTATGATTAATTCATCCATTTGCAAGGCAGCATTCTGTGTTAGGCAGAGGATCAACTCTCTCCCCAGCATCTCATTGCAAAAGTTCTGTAGATGTTTCTGTCTTAAAATTCCTTTTCAATTCTATATCTGGGGGCGGGGAGAGAGAGAGAGAGAGAGAGAGAGAGAGAGAGAGAGAGAGAGAGAGTGCACATATATGTATAGGCGCTTTGGGTTTTTCTTTTGTTTGTTTTTCTCAACAAGAAGTCTTTCAACCTTGTTATCTGGGGTGAAATAAGAAGCCTGATCTATTTGCACTTTTGAGCAAGGCTGCCAGCTTTGCACACTGCTTTCAGCAAACAACTGGCAGATCTATAAAATATTTATGCACCCAGCCACCTCACTAGCTATTGCCTCTGCCATGCTTTTCCCCCTGTGAAAATGACACTTGTAGTAAAAATCCTGTCACCTTTCAGATCCCTTTTAAAAGTCACATTGCTAATAACAGGCTGTAATCTTTTTTTCTGCCTCAACTAGAACTTGTTTACTTTGCTTTTTGTGTGTATGTACGTGTGTGTATGTTGTTTGGTTTAATCTTAAACCGCTCCACCAATGCAAAGAACTCCAATCAAACCAGATTAGACCGAATTAAAATGCCATGTTTAATAAATGCGGCACTCTTGGGTGGACCAAGACAGCATGGCAGGGGAGAGATGCCCACGCAAAATGGAAACCACGTGTTACTTTTTCTTGGGTGCCAGCCCAAACAGCCTGTGGGAGTGGTCCTGACCCTCATGGGGAGGGGGTCAGCGCTTGGTAGGCTGGGAGTTGAACTCTGGATCAACACAACTCCCCAGTCCAGGGGTTGGGGTGAGCTTCCAATCATTGGTCCCAGACTCCTTGGATATAGGGGTGTTAGAGGGCTGGGGTCTCACTTTCAATCAAACATCCCGGAGTCTGTGTGATATGATGCATGTATGTATGTGCACATATGTGTTTGTATGGTATATGTACATATGTGTGTGATGTGATTAATGCATTCCTGTGCATTTGTGGTTACATTAATCTGTGCGTACACATGCTGCATACAGAGGCCAGAAGAGGCCTCAGAATTTTCAGAACCATGTTAGGAAATTTGATAAGCTCAATCTTCAGTCCATCCTTTGAGAGAGTGTTTATCTATTTCATTTATTTATTTGAGCATTTGCTAATTTATTCATTCGTATTTCAGTATGGGAAATGAACCTAGGACCTTGTACAGGTTAGGCAATGCTCTACCTATGGTTTTCTTCTTCCTTGTGGAGGCTGAAAAATGCAGGCCCATTTCCACCTTGTCTGACAGTCAGAGAGTTTGGAGGTTTGACAAACAAATTTGCACTTCCTAACCCAGGAGGTGATTGTTTGGCTCTTTTGAAGTTAAGCCTGATGCCATCCTGTGGGTGGTCAAGATATGCAAATGCACTTCTGCTCCTTCCTTCTTAACTATGAGGTCACCTAGGGAAGGGTGGTCTTTAGCATACCTGACCTAGAGTGTGTGACTTGGGGTGCCTTGCTGCCTAGACAACAGAATGCTAATGATTGGATGTCTCAGAATTGATTGTGTGATTTAATCTTTTGTATCATGTTAATGAAGTCTTTTGTTACCTTCTCCCCAGTTTACATTGGGTATAAAAGCTGTGGGAAATAAACTCCGGTAAATTTCAGAATTTCAATCACTGGAAGGCCCTCCAGATACTTTCTATGTTTTCTGTCTTATTATTTTTATATGTCTTCATATTCTTTACTTATATTTCTTCAGTTCCCACACCCCTACCCTGGTAAGTGGTATTTTTATGGAGGCCGGTCCTTGACACTTCCCCCAGATCGTTGGTACATTGGTCCAGAGGGTGGAGGAAGCAGAAGCAGAGAACAGGGATTGGAGAGCTGTGGGTACACGGAAGACAGCCCTCCAAGTTATGACTTTAGTGAATCAGCTCGATTTTATTCCAGAGTGTAAGAAATATATAGGATTGGGAAGCCTGGGGACAAATCCTAATTTGCATTAAGTGGTATGGTTCTATCATAAGACTTCATAGGTGGCAGCAGGGTCCTAGAGCAAAGCTCCTGGCACAAGTCTTAGTTACCAACTGTGCAGCAGGGGAGGCTCCTAGCAGGAAAGTGTGCCAAGGGTCACTCGAGAGATAAATCAGGCCTCCTGGTCCAGGGACATTCTCCAGATAAGGGCAGGTAGAGAACAGGAAGTTTTGCTGCAGGAGGCGGAAGTCCCATGTCACTGAGCTTTGGAAAAAACTGCCAGGCCATGATAGACTACAACTTCCTCCCAGATGCCAGCAAGGCCTCCCAAGAGTAGCAGTGAACCACCCTCCAGTCCCTTTTAGAGACAAAGTCTCACTGAGTCCTCTAGGTTGGCCTTGAATTCATGCAGGCCTTGAGTTTGTGACTTTCCTGCTTCAGCCTCCTGAGTAGTTATGATTACAGGCACACACCACCTAGTCTAGTCATGCATTTCTTCTCTCTCTGAAAGAATCTAAGCAGCTTCCAACCCAATATGCTAGATCTTGCTTTGAAATTTTTCAAATTTCACTGTTTTATAAAAGAGTTGTTTATGTGTATGTGTGTGTGTGCACATGTGAGTGCATGTGCATTTGTGCAAGAGTTGTTTCTGCTCTTTAACCACATGGGTTTTGAGACTTGAACTTGGGTCATTGGGCTTGGCAGCAAGTGTCTTTACCATCCACTCTATTGTCACACTCCAAATTTCATTCTTGAAACTTGGAAGAAACTGAAATTCTTAATGTAAACATCACTGCCTTGGTCAGCTTTATGCTGCTATAACAAAATACTTGACTCCAAGTAACGTAAAGAAGTTAAATTAATTTGGCTCATGATTCTAGTGATGTGGTGCCAGTGTCTGCCAAAGCCTAATTGGCTGTGTCACAATATGACCGAGAAATGGAAAAGGGAGACCAGAAAGCCATATGTAGGAGGATCAAGGAAGCAAGATGACAGGGAGGGGCAGGCCTCCTTTATAAAATCCCACTTTCTTAAACCCATTCTATCACTACTGTCCTTTGGAGTCCTGTTCATCCATTCACAAGGTCCAAACTCCATGACTTAATTATCTTCCTATAGGGCTTGTGTCTTAAAGAGTCCACACCCTGACAGCATCACATATTAGGGAAGTCATTTTCAACTCATGAACATTTCAAGGACAAACCAGCGGTAGCAACCATTCAGAGCTGCCTAGTTGAGCTTGTGGTTCTATGCTGTTTTTATCTGTGCTGATGAGTCATAAAAACAGAGTTTCCAGACCTGTTGTTATAGCTGCTGCAGAGAAGGGTGATTCACGATAGCCATAAAAGCAGGGTTCTGAGTGGTCTCATTGTATTCATTTTATTCAATGGTCTGAAGAAACAGTAGCCTCATATTGGAACAGCAGAGAAACTCATCTCTGAAGTCTCCACTTCGAGGGAGTCATGTTCTGTTCTAAAAAGCACACCAGCCCTCTAAATCTCTTCATAACTTTAATCTCCAAACATTGATTTCCAGTCTACCAGCAAGAAAGACCATTTTGTGCTTTGAAAGATAACAGGCATTGTTGGGAGAAACGTATTTCTAGTAAGTAGCATTAGTGTTGCCAGCAGACTCCTTCTTTGAAAGGGCCCGTAGTCCATCACTGCCACTTCAGGGATGGACTTCCCAACCCACGAACCTTGGAAGGACCAACCACAGTCACCCAGAGATAACTCTACTATGTTCCTTAAATGTGCACACATGGGTGTAGATGTGAGTTGTTTTGTGGTTTTGTTTTGAGACAGTCTTTTCAAGTACAGGCTATGCTCAAACTCACTATTTAGCCAAATGTACTGGCTGGTTTTATGTTTTAACTTTACACAAGTTAGAGTCATCAGAGAGAGGAGCTCCAGTTGAAGAAAGACCTCGATGAGACCCAGTGTAAGGCATTTTCTCAATTAGTGATCAATGGGAGAGGGCTCAGGCCATGACAGGTGGTGCCATCCCTGGGCCGCTGGTCTGAAAATTGGGCTGAGAAAGCCAATGGAAGCCAGTATGCAGCTCCTCTCCATGGCCTCTGTATCAGCTCCTACTTCCGAGATCCCACCCTGTGTGAGTTTCTGTCCTGACTTTCTTCAGTGATGAACAGCAAAGCTGAAGTGTAAGCGTAATAAACCCGTTCCTCCCCAACTTGCCTTTTGGTTATGGTGTTTTTGTCATGGCAATAGTAACCAAGAAAGACCTTGAAGTTCTGACCTTCCTGCTTCCACTTCCTGAGTGCAGGGATGGGATGACAGGCCTGCTTCACCATCCCTGGGTTATGATGTGCTAGGTCAGAACCTAGGACCTTATGTGTTCTAGACAAGTACTCTCCCCATTGAACTGTGTCCTCAGACCTATATTAGTGAGTTTTTCTGTTAAAGTGACACATCATAGTACTGGAAGTGGCTCTTTGGTAATTTTTTGCCTAGTCTTTTTTATGACTTTAACATCATAGAAAGTACTTTCTTCCATACCTTTTTTTTTCCCTCATAAGAACCCTCCATAGGCGAAGCATGGAGGGGAAAAAAATACAATGTAAGACTTCTTGAAGAACTGATCATGTTATCAAGCAAGGATTCTACAGGCTGGGAAATCCCAAGAGACAGAATTCTAGATGATAGAGCCACATAGAATGGAATGATGGAGTTGACTGTCTTGAGCCTGCATCAAAGCAGGTAGGAGAATAAGTACAGTCTGTGTTCCTTGAGATGCTGTCTGAAGGGAAGCATGCAGAAACTTGGGGACTGTACTTATTTTTGTCACCTCCTATTTAAAGAGATGTAGGGCAAGAAGATAGTTTGTAGTATAGGAACAATCTGAATTGTGGATGATGGAATATCCCACAATTCCACATGTATATCTTTAAGGAAGTCTTAGACTACTGAGATATGAGGATACCATCACAATCTATCTCTTCTTCATAAATCTCTCTCGTGTTATTTACTGAGTGTGTGGCTTTTCAAGATTAGAATGTAATTCCTGGGCAAGCAGGGCTTGGTTTGGGTTACACTTGAGACCCCAGTGTGTGGAATAATGCCTACAGTATACTAAGAGCTTCATAAATAGTTGAAATCTTCGATTAATCATTGACCATTGAACTTGTGCTCTGGAGGAATTTAGTCAGAAATACAGAGTTCTTTCCCCCACAGAATGTGTTAGTCAGAGACGCTCAAAGTACATCGGCATAATTCTGAACCCATTCTCAAGTCTTGTGAAAGTCAAAAGTCAAAATCAGCATTGGAAAGGCAACCCTACTCAGAAACATTTCCTTCCCTTCCCTTAGATGAGGTTGCTACCCTGTGGGTGTTTATAATGTATAAAGCAATTTCTCTTTCTTTAGAATATAAGTTCTAGATTTGAGTCATGATATGTGGATGTGCAAAGGGCAATCTCTAGTGAGAACTCACTCCTTGGACACTGGGAATGTTTCTGCCGTAAGGAAGCCTGACTTGTAAATAGGGCTGTGAGCACCTGGTTTAGTGGAGTAAATACATTTAACAGTCCAATGCCAGCTGCTGTTACTGCTAGAGAGAGCCTATAGTTGAGTCATATTTAGGAATCAACACTTGTATGCTTAGTTCTTAGGGAATTTCAAGTCAGTGTCCCTGCCAGGTTACTTTGGTCATTGTATATTCATGAAAAATGTGCTTGTTGCCCTATTATAGAGCTACAGTAATGAAAACAGCTTGGTATTGGCATAAAAACAGAGA
>LOEQ01005034.1:49414-63189 GCA_001685075.1 Bramus lutescens | reverse complement strand
TGGCAGTGGAAGGCAGGCGTGGCATCAGGAGGCAAGCGTGGCAGAGAGAAGTAAGCGTGGCAGCGGGAGGCAGGCGTGGCAGTGGGTGGTAGGCGTGGCAGTGGGTGGTAGACGTGGCAGCATGAGCAAGAAGCTGAGAGATCACCATCTTTAACTACAAACATAAAGCAGAGAGACAGATCTGCTAGTGTGGCAAGGCTAAACAGCTTGCTAGCAGTGAGGTGTTTCCTGAAGCAAGGCTGCACCTTTCCAAACAGCACCACCAACTGGGGACCACGTTTCAAATTCCTAAGTCTGTGGAGGACATTCCTCATTCAAATCACCACACTAGTGTTTAGTATGACTGTGAAATAGAACACGAAAGCACTTCCATTTCTCTGCACTAGCACAGAAAAAGAAATACGAGGAAGGAAGCCAATAAAATGTGTTCAAGTTCTGTCCTTTGTGGCTATAACAAATAACCACAGAATGGGTATCATAGAAAAAGTCTCAAAGTTCTCTCCCTTCCTTCTTCCCCTGTTCTTTTCTTTCTTTAGGAATGAGAGCCTCCTGTAGCTCATGTTGGCCTTAAAGTTTCTATGTGGTGAGGAACTTTTGATTCTTCTCAGTCCGCTTCCTGAGTGCTGTTCTGAGGGGGTTATATAGTGCTGGGTAGCACCCAGGGCTTTGGACATGCTGGGCAAGCACTAAACCATTTAAGCTTCATTCCCAGTCCAAGTCTCAAAGATCTAGAGGCCTTAAGTTTGGCACTGTATTCTCCTGGGTGCAAATTTCAAAGTCATTAGGACTACATTCCATCTATAGACAATAGACAGGATCTTGGTTTCTTGACTTCAAGAGCCCAGTGACTTCAGTATTATTGGACTTAGAGCTTCTCTGCTCCAATCTTCAATCTTAATTTCCTCCACACTCTCTCTTCTCTGTCTTCATGTGGCCTTCTCTGGGCCCGAGACTGAATTTATAAAATACAAGAGCTTGCATGTAGAAGTCAGTGTAAAAATCCAGGATATAATTTCACCATATGTGCAATGTCTTGTTCTCCTTTGTCATATAAGATGACTTATAAAGCTTCCAAGAGTTAAAATTTAATGTCACTAAAAATATTATTCATGTTGTGACAGCTACATAACTTGTTAAAGGCCCTAATAAGAGTAAGAAGCATTTAGCAAAATCATTAGGGTGTAAGAGCAAAACCACAAAACCCAATTATGCGTCTACATCATACTGATGTATAACTTGGAAAGGAAATGTAATTTTCAGTAGCATAAAAATTCAGTATCTAGGATTTAAGCCAATGTATTATGCTCTTGATGTTTACACAGAATACTATAAAATATTGCTGAGAATAATTAAAACCCTCATAAAAAAGAGTTGCAACATATTCTTAAGCAGTAAGACCCACCATTGTTAAAATGTTTCAGTGTAATCTCAATTAAATGCTTAGCTCATAGGAAATTCACAAGGTGATTTTAGAATGTGCAGGAAAATTGAATTAATGCAGCAAAATGATCTTGAAAAGAAAATGAGTTGGAGTAATAGAGTGATTAGGGGTTGCAGAAATGGCTCTGCAGTTCAGATGGTTTGCTGCTTCCTATAGGACAGGAATTCAGTCCCAGCATCCATGTTCACAACCACCTGTAACTCCACCTCCAGGGGATTCAATGCCTTTTCAAGGCCCCCATAGGTACCTTAACTCACATCCACAAACCCAAACATAAACACACTATGAAATGTAAAAAAGTTTTTAAAGTGCTCTAGCTTTAAAGCTGTAATGATCAAATTATAGAATTTGCATGAACATTTATAAAGATTAAAGCGATAGAAGAGAAGATTTCACTATTAACCTGTCTTATCTGGTGGTGTCATTAAAGCTGTTAAGTCAGTTAGGAAAGGGACATGTTTTTATGAATGATGCCAGGTAAGCAGAATAAGCATAAGAAAAATACCTTAAGTATTAATGCAAATAGTATTTATGAAGTGATTCAAGTTTTTCTTATATATTTATTCAGTATGTGTGTGTATACACACCTGGCATAGTACGAGTGGAGATCGGAGGATAGCTTGAGGGGTCTGTCCTTCTCTTCCACCATAAGACTCCTGAAGACTGGATTTGTGTCATGAGGATTGATGATAAACACATTTACCCACGGAGCCCCACATTAAATATAAATCTCTTTTTTATGAAAGTATGAAGGAAACATTAGGAAGGGAAGGTTCCAAGGAAGTTGAGGAAATGACGGAATGAGGTAAGGTCATGGCTGGGGTTAAAATCTGACATTACACACATATATACGTCTCTCTATATACCCATGCATATATATGTATATATATAAAACTGTCAAAGAATAAAATCTGAAAGTATTTAAACAAAGAAGTGGAGTTTGAAGGTATCTGCAAGCAGAATTAAAAATGACAGTATAAGGAGGCTTAGTGGGCTGTGAGAGCATGCACACAGAAAACTCAACATTACCAGGAAAACCATACTCAGTGGAGCTGGGAGTGTAAATGAGAAAAATCAAAAGAAACAAATGTCCTGGAGCCAGTGGGAGCAGGAATGAAATGGGACGTTCACCGGATTTCACAGAGACTCAGTCATACAGAAGAAAGTGTCTATGAACATGAGCCCAGGCCATTGGAAACTGTTTGGGCAGAGGGATGGCCATGTGTTGAGAAGAAAGATGGAGTGGGTTCTGGCATGGGGTGAAACACACAGTAATGCTTCACACTGGGAACTTCAGAAGGAGAATAAGGGGAGGGGTAGAAAGTTTACTTAAATAACTGAAGCATTTCCAAGTCTGAGGAGAGATATGGGCATCCAGGTACACAAAGTTCACATTTTCCCAAATAGGACATTCAGTGAATGAAAAAGAAACCAAAGATCAAAACAAAATAGGAGGAAACACAAGAATAAGTAGGAAAGATTTTGTTCAAAGTAAAATGTCACAAAGAAAGTTTTTATATGGGTTTACCTGTACCTCTAAGCATTAATTACACAACACTCTCATAAACATTGTTGATAAATGCTAATTACAATCATTGTGTTTATGCACTGCAATTGAGAGTACATTTGATTTTTATCTGCATTAGGGTTCTATGTAACAAGATCTCACATTTACTCACAATATTTGAGAATATAAAGATCCCTTTTTGGGGAGGAGAAGAGGGAGGGTAAACTGTGGTTGGTATGTAAAATAAATAAAAATTTAATAAAAAAATTTTATTTTGCAATTGTGGGCCTGTGTGCTCATGTGTACATGTGTGTGCATGTGTGTGTGTGTGTGTGTGTGTGTGTGCGTGTGTGCACATGTGCATGGGTATTGCAGTACTCATATGGAAGTTAGTAGGAGTCAGTCTTTCTATTTTGTTGGTTTCAAGATTTGAACTCGAGTCATCAGGCTTGGCAGCACATGCCTTTGTTCAGTGGTACAGTTCGTAAGTTCCCTTTCTCTTTTTCTTCTATTTTTTCTTTAAGCTTCTTGTTTAAAATGAAAGTCACTTTCACATTGATTTTCAATCTTTTATTCAGGCATGTGTTTATTTGAATTTGCTGGAATAAACCTGCCTCCTTGTTCAGCTGTATGACTCACACCAATATAAAAGAACAAGTGGGATTAAAGCAATATAAAATACTCAGGTTAAAGGGAAAAAGAATACCAAGAAAATTAAAGTTGAAGTCAAGGTGTTTTTCACTGAAAGATGTAAGATTAAATAGAGGCTTGATTCCAAAGTAGAATAATAGGAACGGTACCCTTATGGAAAGGGCCCACCAAGCTAAGCTTCCAATTCATAAAAATCAAAGACCTAAGGACTTTTCAGCCCTGAAAAATCAACAACAAAGGAAAGCTTCTACAAATGTGGTTCAAAGATGCCAGGGTCCACCCCAAGTTGGTAGTCATCCATGTGATTCTGGCTTTAGAGTCATGAAGGTATATGAGTAAAGGGGTTATGGAATCGCCATCCCAGACATTGAGAGAGGAGTCCCCAGAAAAAACACAGCAGCATCAGGACAGAAGCAAGACTGCAAACAAAGAGCATCCTCTGTCAGAGAACTTAGAAATGAATGATGCTATGAGTGTAGAATGTAGAATGTTTGCTGCATGCCTGTGTGGATGGCAGAGTGTGTGTGGGTAGAACAGGATGATGGTGAAGGAGGTAGAAAAGGAAAATCCCACAATTTTAATCCCAACAGTAAAATTTTAGCATTATTTGGAAAAAATATCATTATAACCAAGAGGGCATATAAAATAGATTAGCTGAGCCTGGTGACACAGACCTTGTCTTCCTAGCTTTTATGGAGGCTGAGGTAGTAGGATCCCAGTTTGAAGGCCAGCCTGGACAATTTAGTGAGACCCTGTCTTGGGGAAAAAAATTAAAGGAAGCTTGGGAATATTGCTAGGGGTAGACTGATTGACTCGCACAAGGCTTGAGGATTAATACCCAGTATAACAAGTAAGTAAGTAAATACTGAAATAAACAAAAGGAATTATCTTGGGAGTGGTGAGATGACTCAGTGGTTAAGAGCACTTTTTGCTCTAACAGAGGACCCCAGTTTGGTTCCCAGCACCCACATCAGACCACTCATAACCACCAGTAACTCCAGCCCCAGTAGGCCAGATGTCCTCTCCTGGCCGCTGATACCCACATGAACCACAGATGCATGCACACATTTATGTGAAAATGAATTGTCTTTATTTGTTGCATAGAAAGCTGGTAGAAATAGATTTCTAGGTGGCCAGTTTGATGAAACGCCCCCTACGCACAATTATTTATGGTATGTTTGCACCTGAATCTTAATTTACATGAACTAAAAGCTTTACATAAAAATAGTTGGGGTTAACATTTCGATACAAAACATTATTAAATGATGCATAAAATTTATGATGAATTCTCTCATATCATCCAGTAGCAGTCAACAACATTGCACAAGGAAGTGAAGTTGTGCCTTTTTTCCTCCCTGGAAAGACTTCACATGCACCCTTCAATATGAGTTTAAAACAAACAGCAATTACAGTTTATTTTTCAGCCCACAGAGGAGCGCCTTTGATTGTGGTCTTTGTGTGCTTGTTAAATTCCTTTGTTCGGCTTTAATTTGAGAATCAGCAGGATTCAGTAGTCCGGTTAGATGCAGAAGCTTGTCCTGTCACTCAGCCTTCAGTGACTGGAAGCTGTTTTCCCATTAGAAGAACCTCAGGTTCCTGCCTAAGCAATGTATTAGGATGCTGCCTTGTGTTTGTGAGACATTGGAAAGTGACTGCCTGGCGCTTGTGGTACTCATATGGTTGCAGTTTTAAGTTCCATAGGACAAACTCAAGGCTTCCACAAAAAAGAAGATAATTTCAGCATCCCCCATTAACTCTGAATTGCTTCAAATAATCCTGCTAATACTGACTGCTTTATTGTAAAGGTACAATGTGTTTACTAGATGAACTACACTTCTTTAGCCATAGCAATTTGCCAGCTAAACAAATTCAGAGTGTGCCATGCTTATGAAAGAAGTCTTCTTCCCTTTGTCTCTTGGAAATATTCAGAATTTGTTTTATTTCAAATAACACTTATAATTATTTCCTGGTGGCCTAGTGGTTAGGACTCAGCCTTCTCTCTACACTGATTATAATGTCATTTATTATTAAATATCATGAGATTAAGAGTAGCCGGTTTCAGTAGTGACTCTTACTAGAGTTGTTAGGGTCAGACACAGGGCCCCAACAGTCCTAACAAGCTAGGTAAAGGCATGCAATAGGACAATTAAATAGACAAGGAATAGTAAAAAAGCAGAAAAAGGGGATGTACTCACCGTGGCCACATTGTGCTCATGGTGTCATCCCACCTATCATCAATGGGCTTCAGTTTCCCTATAAAGTGGCCTAACAGGTTGCAGGAAATGTGTAAAATCTGCTGGAAGAAAAGCCCCAACCCCCCATCCCCACACCCCAACTAGCTCTAGGCTTCAGCTTCTTCCTTTTCACTTCATGGGACTCTTGAAGAAATTCCAAATTTCTTGGGAACCAAGGATAAGGGTACATATGTCTCTTTAGAACATCTTCTTGTCAGCCTGGGTGGTTCCAGCTCTATTTTCTGCTGCCATTCAATAGTGTCCTGAAACTAAGATGGAAAGAAATACATCGCTAATTCCAACACCAAGAATAGCTAGTAACATTTTGGGTATAAACTTTCAGTTGTATAACAGGCCTGGTAGGATGAAACTCTTTTAAAGAGACACCCCTGTCTCTCAATCTGATTATCACAGTATCCAAAGAGCAGACTGCAAAGACAATGAAATTTCCCTGGAATTTTCATATTGGGAGAATAAAGAAGTCCTTGCTAGGGTACCCCTGAAAACAAGGATTTCTGCAAAGACTGATTGATTCAAACCACAGTGATGTGGGGAGGTTAGAATGTTACAGGGCCAGACACTAATTGCCCTATCTTGAGCTAGCTTTAGCCTCTGGAACAGCCATCCCTTGCCTACCTCAGAGCTAACAACCTATGACTGATAAATAAAGGCCTTTGTGTTCTATAAACTTAGTTGGCCTGCCACTTTTATCAATCTCAAAGCTAATATTCTTCATCACCAGACAGCATTTTAGATTTGTATAAAAGCTTCTTCCATCTAGCTGTAAGCACGTCTTTGATGTAACTCCCACTAAAACTCCCACTATGTTTTAAACTTGCCCTGATTTATAACTTCCTTTGTTCTAGAAAACAATAGAACTTCTTGAAACTGCCTCCATGTTGGAATATAGAATTTGAAACAAACTAAATCTGTGTTCCCAGGGCATAGCCACTAAAAATGGTCACATATCATATCACTAAATGTTCCCACATTCTTGGATATGATTCTCAAACAAGACTTTAATAGATTCTAACCATTTAATTATTCAGATATGCTAAATTAGTAATGAGATGACTTGGTTTCCTTTGGTATCATAAGCTTTGTTTTTTTCACTTATCCTTTGTGCATATTGTATGTGTTTTTTTCCATTTGATCATGTTCCCAGTAGCTGAATGCATATATTTCTCAAAGAATAATTTGTATATAACAATTTATATGTAATTTTGACAATCTGCTGTATTGACCTGTCTCTGCATCTCTGTGTGATTTCTTGTTCTTTTGATTATTATTGGTAATGTACTCTGTGGAAAAATTATTTCAGTCAATAACAATAACAGCTCTTCAATCTTCTGTGATATGCCCTTGGAGTAAAATCTATAGGCTCAAGGATGACTCTCTCCCCATGTTCAAATTGTTTCAATGTTATTTATGATAATCACTAAATGTTTCACAAAAGTAAGCCATGGCTAATTAATTACCAGTATTTGTACACTAGTTGTAAGGTCTTCAATTCAGGACACTGAGGTATAAATTGAGGTCACATGACTCATTTAATGCCAGAAAAAAGTAGGGTGGGGTAGGGTGGTTTCCAAAGAGAAAGGTATTTTTGGTCTCCCTCAAAAGTGAAGACATTAGTGTTATGGCTTTTAAGGAATGTGAAGGAATTTGGAAAGAAGGCATCTTGTTAATGTATGACTGACAGGATGTGATAGAGGTAAAGAAGAAAGGTACATTTAATTGACGTGTCCCATTTTACCAATAGTGTAACATTCATAACAGACTGCACTTTCATTTCCTGGCTGCTCAGATCTGAATAATCACACAGAAACTATATTAATTACAACACTGATTGGCCAGTGGCTCAGGTATATACCTAGTTAGCTCTTTCATCTTAAATTAACCCATATCTATTAAACTATGTACCTCCATGAGGCTGTAGCTTACCAGTAATGTTCTGACAGCTTTCTCCTTTGACAACTACATGGAATCTCCTCTGTTTGATTTCCTGCCTTGCTTTATTCTGCTAAGCCATTGGCTGAAATAGCTTTATTCATTGACCAATAAAAGCAATACACATAGAGAAGGACATCCCACATCATCTCCCTTTTTATGACTAATATAAAAGAAGGTCTTAACTTTAACATAGTAAAATTACATATACAAAACAGTTATCAAGCAAGAATTACATTTATAATATTTAGTCTATTTGTACCTGATAAAATTAATGAAAATACTCTATCATATATCCTATATTTGTGAGTCTAAAATTTTATATATAATTCATCTTTTATCATAACTAAAGAAACTATAGCTATCTAATCTTTAACTCCATCAAAGACTCCAGAAGGATACAATATTACCTAAGTAAACAGTAAGTGCATTATAAGCAGCTTCAAAAGTTCTAGAAATGACAGGCACATCTCGCTGCCTGGACAGTCACCAAAGTTCTTTTATAATGTTGGTGTACTCATTTTCAGCCTATAGGCCCATATATCTGGCAGATTTTTCAAGGAAATAGAAAATTTTAAGCCCTGTTCTGCCTTAATGGTAAAGTTCATCAGTTGCTTTCTTCTATGTCCTGCAGAATGTCTGACTATTTCTTCTGTGAAGCAGGAACCTTGGAGAAGTATCCTATCTTCTGGAAAGTAAAGCAGTCACTTTTCTGTGGGTCCTGCATGTTCATTTCATACAGCATACCATCAAGCAGCCCAAGCAAGAACAGTTTTATGTCCAAATGGCTAGCCTTGTTACACTGAAGGCAAATTCCATAACAAGTTTCTTCAATGCCCATCAATCTCTCTGAAGTAATTGGTGCTACCTGAAGCAGATATATCTCACTGTCGAGAAAAGTTTAAGTTCTTAAAACCTTTTATATGCCATATTCTGTAGGTTTTTGAGGTGCTGAAGATTTTATCTAACTGAAATATATCTCTGTATATCTAGAAAACCTAACTAACATGACTNNTATCTAGAAAACCTAACTAACATGACTAAAAGTTTGATTATTATAGATGACTATCTATTAATCTGTACTTCTTAATTATACATTGCATTTTTATTTTTGGTTGTGAGCCTAGCCTTTAACGGCTGAGCCATCTCTCCAGCCCTACATTGCATTTTTAAATGAGCTGCATAAACATAATACCTTAAACAAAAGTATAAATATATATAGAAATATATATATACAACAATATATATAGACCTTAAATTGGTATTAATAGACAAAAATCCACACCAAAGTATTCATTTCTATATTATATCCCCCTTTTAAAGAAGAGATTGACTGTAACCATTAACTATTTATATTCAACCCCCTTTAAATGAAAATAAACATTTATAAACAATAATTTTGGGAATTTGAGGTAGGTTTCTCTAAACTGCTTCCTGCTGTTTGTTGGGTAAAGTATTTTTAGGGTTCACAGAGACTTTTCAGTGGGTCTTGTTCCATCAAAACTACACTAGCCTGGATGGAGTCCAACAAAACAAAAGCAGAACCTCACTTCCAAAGTAATATATCTTTAGACAAAAAGTTAGAAGTCAAGATAGCTTTGAAATATATCTGTTGGTTTAGCTTATCAGCTCCCAGAATCAAATGTCTCTCTGCTATCAAAAAACAAAACTCAGAAAACACAATAATATACATAATCTAGACTCTTTGTGTATTTTTAATCTTTTCATGGCTCATTATACTCTTTTATTCTGTTTTTCCTTTAAGAACTTCAGTTTAATATCCTTAATTTTTTAAATCTATGACTCTATCTTTTATTTTCTCTGTCTTAAGCTCATGCACATTTATCAAATGTACTATGGTCCTTTTAGAGGCCTTTTTTTTTGTCTGAATCTGTCTTTACTGTTTATCTGTAATCCTTTTCTAACCAGTTTTTTTTTTTAATGGTAAGCAGGCATGGCTAGGACTAATGCTGTATCTTTGCCTGTTGGCTCCTTCCTGTCTAATATGGTGGAGTTATGTTCACCGTCTTTGTGAGCCATACTTACCACCCCAGATCCAGGGATACAGCAGATCGATGTTGCCATTAAGTAACTATTAGCATGCTGCTCACAAAACCCCTTTAAGTGCTCTGTAACAGGACCTCCCGAAAGAGCCAGGAAGCTATCTCTTAAAGAAGTCATTCCTCTGCTCACCACCAGCAAACAGAGCTTACCTGAAAAATTGCAGATACCAAGAAACTGCAGTTGACTCCCATTTTTTGTGGGCCTAGAACCGCTGCTTTTTTTTAAAAGCTTTCTTAGGCTTTATGTGGATTCACACTACCAAACACTGGGCACCATTATGTAAATGGAGACTGTGTTTTCTTTTACAGGCCACCAAGATCTGAATGATCACACAGAAGCTATATTAATTACAACACTGTTTGGCCAGTGGCTCAGATGTATTCCTGCATAGTTCTTACATCTTAAATTATCCCATTCTATTAATCTATGGTTCACCATGAGGCTGTGGCTTACTGGTAATGTTCCGGCATCTTTCTCTGTTGGCAGCTACATGGAGTCTCCTCTATTCTGCCTACTCTTTCTAACTTTGCTCAGATTTCCCACCTGGCTTTACTCTGCTAAGCCATTGCCTGAAACAGCTTTATTAATCAACCAATAAAAGAAACTCATGTACAGAAGGGCATCCCACATCACACTGGCCCTCTGATGTCCCAGATTTTGGCAATCTGATGTCTGTAAATTTCTTTGGGAAAGTGAGAATGGCACCCACTTTAAGCTGTTTTTTTTGTTTGTTTGTTTGTTTGTTTGTCAGAGTGTGCTATCACAGCAATAGAAGAGATACTAGGACACCATCACATCTCTTCTTTTACGGTACAGCTCTCTGCCTCGTTGCTGATAAGTCAGAGACCCTTCCAATATTAGTTTGTTTTCCACACACAGCCTTCTGCATTGATTCCCCACTGGTTTTGTTATTTAGACTTTGTCTTAGTATGGGTTTTTATTGCTGTGAAGAGACACCATGACCATGGCAACTCTCATAAAGAAAACATTTTGGGGGGAGGTTCATTCCATTATCATCATGATGGGGAACATGGCAATGTGCAGACAGACATGGTGCTGGAGCAGCTGAAAGTGCTAAATTTTGCAGGGAACAGGAAGTCAACTGACAGTCACACTGAGGGAAGCTTGAGCAAAAAAGACCTCAAAGACTATTCCCACAGTGACACATTTTCTCCAACAAGTTCATCCCTACTTCAACAAGCCATAATCTAATAGTGTCACTCCCTTTGGGGCCATTTTCTTTCAAACCACCACAGATATGAAAATAGATCTTCTAGCTCACAAGCCATTACATCCTTACAGTAAATAAAAGACATTTAGCCACTGCATATTCATAATGATGGAAATTATTTGCAATTAGATATCAAGGTATTGCAAAATAAAGAAAATGATCATTTTTCAGAAATGAAAAGTCAGGAGCCAGTGAGATGGCTCAGCAGGTAAAGGCACGTGCCACCAAGCCTGAAAAGAGTTCAGTTACTAGAATTCACAAGATGGAACACTTTTGAGTTGTGTTTTGACCTCTATACAGACAGAGAGACACATATACACATGCACAGATATAGACCATACAAAGATTTTTAAAAATGTAATAATAATAATAATAGAGATGAGTGGCCAGAACCTTCCTGATACAACTAAAGGTTCCCAGCTAATTTTATGGTCCAAATTAATGTTATTATTTTCTTTTGTTTGTGTTGGGGGTAAATAGGACAAATAAAGATATAGTTTAGGAAATGATATTTTAGAAGCAACTAGATTGAACAAAAATTACAGCCATGATATAAAGTATTCTAAAGTTATTTATTATTATTATTATTGTGTGTGTGCATGTGCACACAGTCATGTGCACCCCATGATGAGGATATGTGCAGGTCTAAAGACAACTTGCAGAAGTCAGTTCTCTGCTTTCATCATGTGGTTTCCAGGGATCTTAGGTCACCATGCTCAGTGAGAAACACCTTTACTCACTGAGCCATCTCATCAGCCAGACATAAAGTTTTAAGTTGTGAAGTAAAATGGAAAATGAAACAAGGGAGTTAGAATTAGAAACACACATAAATGGGCTTTGTGTCTGTTTGCAAATTGAAGAGCTGTAGACTCGGACTGCCTTCATGTGGAAGTTTGATTTCCAGCATTAAGGAAAACGATACTCAAGGAAGTAGCGAAATGAACTCATTCTGGCAAAAGGGCAAGGCAAGAAACTTTGCATAAAGAAACTCAGATGTCTGACTCAGGACAGGGGAGAATAGCTTAAGAAATAAGAAATGTATCATGTGATTTTTATTTAGGGTCTGACAGTCAAATTCATCCCAGTTCTTTAGAGTTTATTCTAATAGCAAGCCTGAGGAATAAGGGCAATTTATCCCATCATGATGTGCCCCGACATTTTGGAAAGTTGAGAAAAAATTGCTACCAATGACTAAGGAAATAGTACCCTCTTGAGATTTTCAGTGTCTTTAACTAAAGATTTTAAGAAAAGACTCAAAAGGAACCATAGGGGCAATTTTATCGTAAGTTAAAGAAAATTCCCAAGAGGACAAGCTTTAAATCTCAGCAACTGTAAGAAAGAGATTGAGAAAAACATTGATGGCATTTGAGTTAAGTGGGCATGTACACAAGCCAGAGGGTGGGAAAGTCGCCATACGGTGAAAAAGGGACCATAGAAAATGAATAAAACAGACTTGGGGGCTGGCCAGCATCTGAACAAAAGACAGAAGAGAAGGAAAAGGAAACACTAATGCCTTTCTGAGTCTGGACTCAACACTCAGCAGAGCCTTGCTGCAGCCCTTCCTGTAGCAACTGCGCAGAGGGCAGGGGTTCTTCAAAGGAAGTTATGTTATCTCATTACAGGGATAATCATTCCTCCTGGCTCTTTAGCACGGCCTAAAGTGGGTCTGCCTAAGGGTCATCCCTGAGCTAGATGACTGATGGGCTCAGGCTGGGTCTCTTGTGGAGGGGACCTTCCTGTTGAGCATCCCACGGAATAAGAATCATCCTGCTGAACCACCTGCAAAGAACCAAGTTTCAGTATTCAGAATTGGTTCCCTGCCTTGTTGAGGGACCTAAAAAAGGGCGCAGTCTCTGAGAACCCATATTCCAGAGATAAAACTAAGATGAAGATGCCACCTTTGATGAAACAGCCACCAATGAAACCTAAGAATCTAAACCCCTGAGGGGAAGTGACTCCTATACATGCAACTGGGGAAAGAGCCAGGGGACACTTACCAAGGTGACATGCCAGGGATGCTTCAGGGAGGAGAGGTACTTTGTAAAGGCAATCAAATGTGCCTGGGATGAGTTCCTATTGCACTGGGTGTTGGGAACAGAGCCCAAAATAGAACCTGGGATTAGAGAGCAGCCTTTTCACCTGTCTATGCTGAAAGTCCTTGGAATCTTTCTGTGAAGATCTTTCACGGAGTTGTTTGCAAGGAGAGCAGGGTTTCTCATCCTTCTAAGGGCTATAGTTTTCATGAGTAAGACAGAGGGAGATGTGGAGGCCTGATGAAGGAGTAGCCCTGACCAGGGATGATCAGTTGTCTCCAAAGGTCATGACAGTTCACCAAGTTTCCCTATGCCAAAGAAAGAGCATTCAGACAGGCACTACCCAATATGTGTTTCTTTAGTGGTTTGGAGTCCTAGGTTGGTAACGTTTACTGGAGATTAGCAGTAATGGGAAGACGTGAGTTTATTTGGAGACATTGGTCAGTACAGTGAGCAAAGAACTCAGAACTTTTGGCCTGTGAGTGTGTGGGGTTTGTAGGCATTACAGTCTGTGATTGGCTGGTAGCTATTGCAGATGTGACAGGGGAAACAGAGGTTCTGTTTGGGGTCTCAGCCTTATTCATTTAGAATTTGGAAACGGACTCTGGAGGAAGCTCAAGGACAATTTTATTAAACCTTGAGGGAAACATCAGGAGAGGCAGGT
>LOEQ01005034.1:38962-49409 GCA_001685075.1 Bramus lutescens | reverse complement strand
AAATCCTGGCAGCTGCCGTTAAGACAGAGATAGAAAGAAAGCTGTGCCTTTTAAACTAGACATGGAGGTCAGAGAAATGGTGGGAAAGTCCAGAGAATCAGCTAAACCGTGGTTAGGCTTAGGGGTGGCATCCCTCAAAAAAATGCAGAAAAGGAAAAGGCAAAACATGCTTTAGTGCTGGGTTATTGATCTGAGTTCCAAGGTCATAGGATTCCAAGGTATTATATCTCAGAAGGAAAGATGGTACTTGGGACACATGACTAGAACTAGAAGCAGACAGAGTTTATTTAAGAAAGGGCAAGCACTTCTGAGAACAGGTGTGGATAAGAGAGATGGGGAAAGGGCAGAGAGGCCCTGGGCATGAGGTGCATATGGCTTTTTAAGGCATCTACAGTGTGAAACCCCTGATCTTGATCCTTCAGTTCAGCCCCCATTCTCCTGTCACATAGCTGCGGGGACTGGATCAGGTTGTGACTGTGCCAGGACCTGAGTGCAGTTGGGGGTGTTGCTTTTGCTGTCCTGAGTTCCTCTACCAGGAACATAGCCAGAAGGGGTTTGCTTGCAGTCCAGGGTCTGTGAATACCAGTTTGTCCGGTTGTTTATTTGAAATATATACTGTATCACACAAAGAGCTGTAGAGAAATGAGGATACAAAAAAATGAAGAGATTTTCCATTTCATTCAAAGATCTCATGCTTTGGAATGTCTCAACAACACCCTGAAAATGACTAATTTCCTCAACATTATTTGTAATAGCACAAAATAGAAATTATTGAAATGCCATCTACAAGCAGATTGGTTAAATACAAAATGTCATATCCATAAAATTTAGAATGGTCTATCAAAAATTAAAAAAAATTAAAATAAGAGGGGAAAGGGAAAGAAGTTCTTGTTTTAAGTAAGTGTTGTGATGCATGGTTGTGTTTATAATATGCTTCCTTTTAGGCAAAGAGGAGATATATAAATACATATAGGATCTACCTTAAGCTCATAATATACTCAGTTGTGGAAGTGGGCGGGGTCAAAACCTGAAGAACAGCACTGGAGGGTCAGTCATTTGTGTGCCTGTATTTTGTTATACACTTTCAATTCTGATGTCTTATGAAAGCTTTGTGTGATTAGGGATAATAATACATTCCAAATAAATACAAAAAAGACACAATCTTTTCTTTTTTGATTAGATCACAAAGAAGCAATGAGTTAGTTAGTATTTGTTCTCATAGTACAAAGCAAATAATCACATGTGAAACAATCACTGTCAGACCCTGAAGGGATCCAGGGCAGGGCAGCTATGGAGCTTGCAGATAGAGGATATGCAGGAAAAACTACCCAAATGCATGCTCTTCCCAGTCTTCTGCTCTGAGCAGGTTCAAGAAAACATCACCAGAAAGTCTGAGGAACCCCTTTATATATATATCTGAGGAAACTGGGGTTCACTCCTGGGGTTCTTAGTGTCATTAATAACCAGAAAGTGGCAGACAGTTTTATTAAAGTTTTAAAGGAAAATAGAAGCTCAGGGCAAGTGTGCTGAAGTCTTGGAAGCTGCCCAGTGGAGAAGAATGGAGAATAGAAGGAAGATAGAAATGCCATGCCCTTTGAATCAAACCAGCATGGAGGCCAGTCACATGGTAGGCAGAAGGAGGCTTTCGAAAAACAGCAAGGAAGCCAAAGTGTCCAAAGAGCCATACTTAGCTTCTGGGTCAGCATCTGAAAGAAAGAGGAATTGTCATCTCAGAAAGGCTTCATTACAACCTCATGGCGGCAGGAACTCTGGGAAGGAGAGCTATGGTATCTCACTAAAGAAATAATTATGGCACCTCTCTGCTTAGCATGACTTAAGGTGACTTAGAGATGGTCCTTCCTTTCTTAAGGATGGTCCCTTAGCCAGGTCTTTGACCTAGCACAACAGGAACAATAGGTCTCCATTCAGGCCAGTGATTCTGTCCTCTTGACCAGAAGGACTTTCCATTAATAGTCCTTTATTGATACTTTAACAGTTGAGGAATAAATAATACTGCAAATTTTATTTAAAGACAGATTTTACCATTCAGCACAATAAATAGCAAAACCCCAAATAGTCAGTATAATTGCAACTAAAGTTTCAGAAGAAAGGAGACAAAAAACTATAGCAGAAAAAGGTATTTGAGATAATAAGGTAAAGAAAATATAATAAAAACTTAAACATAAATAAATGACAATGATCAGCCAAGCCACAACTGGTCAAAAGACAGATGACAACTGACTTTGAGTTGCCCATCCCCAACTGATATGATACATCTGCCCCTCAACCCCTGTAGCTCAGGCTCAGGGAAACATGTCAGAAGAGGAAGCAGGACGAGTGTTTGAATCAAAGGAGCAGGATGGAATATCTGCTACAAGTTGGTGTCTTCTATATATGCTAGAGAAGCTACAGCCAGGAAAGCACAAAGTTCATCTGCCTGAACACGCATATCATCATGCCTGCATGAATGAGCAGGTCACACGGGAGAGGGGGCTTCTTCCATAGAAGAACTACAGCAACTGATGGCTGCTGGGAAGTGAGAATCAGTCTTTTACAGGGACAAGACCCCTGGTAGGTTAACCAGTCCTGAGAGGTCCGTGCTAAACACATATGAGGAATACTAAATGACCCTCAAACAGCTTATAATAAATTTATATGCATATATGTAATAATTTTTATGAAAGAAGAGGCCATAAATTTGAGGAGTTGAGGGTGGTATGGGAGGAATTTGAGGGAGGGGGAGAGTGATGTAAATACAGGACTCACATATGAAACTCTCAAAAAGTAAATTTTAAAAACTTTAAGAAAATAGTAAAATACATGAAACAAAGATTGGAATCCTGGGTGCTCTCCCCTTGTTGGTGGAGCTTTCATTACTATCAGAGCCTAGATCCTGGGATCCCTAAGAAGCTAGACTCAGCCACATGTCTTCAGGCCACTCATCCCCAATATGTGTTGAACAGTCACAACACGTGATGGTGAAAAGCAGAGAAAGGAGGTTATCTCAGTTTGGCCACATTGGGAAGAACAGATGAAGGTGTCTAATTGATGAGTTCTGTGAAGACTTTTCTGGCTGGTGAGTTTAAAGGTGTGAGGGAATGCAGACAACCAGTTACCACCAGTGCCAACCTGGGCCTCTGGGTTCATTGTCTCATACCTAAGGAAGGACTGACAGACAAGGCACCGGTACACCATACATAATGAAAGCAGGCTTACTAAGAGAAAATCAGGGCAAGGACTGAAGAGTGGAAGAGAGAAATGGACAGCTATGGCAACTGCTGGGGCAAGTTTGTCTTTTGGTGTTCTCCTTTGCCCAGCATGAGACTCCTGGGAATGCTTCACTTTCTTCAGAACCATAGTTTTCAATAATCTAATTCAGAAGGAAGAGGTGCATATCTCTCTTCAAGGTATCTTTGCTCCTGCTGGGATGGTTGCAGGTTGAGTGCATGTTCAGGAGCTTTTATCCTTAAAATGAATCTATTCCCTCAAGAGTACCCAAGATGATACTGCGCCACATATCATCTAAACGGGAAAAATGTAAGCAAGACCACAGCAAGTCAGAAAGAGTTCTGCACCTGACAATGTAGAACTATTTTGTGTACTTTGCAGAAAAGCAGCTTATATGTATATTCATTTAGAGCCACACTTGCATAAAATATATAAACATATACCATATATTTATGTGCACTCAAAGTTAACTTAAACCTTAGTTTTTCCAGTTGTACATATACCAAGTTACACTTTTTCCATACATTCTTTTTTCTTTTATTAATTTTCAGTGTTCTAAGGACTAAATCTGAAATTTTTTCTTATTCTAAATATTTATTTATGTGTGTGTAAGAATTAAATTCTCAAAAAAAAGATCAACATTAGAACTAGAACATACTGTATGAAAATCAGCTTCTGAGCTGGCAAAATGGCTCAGCAGGTAAAGGTACTTGCTACCTAATCAGAGTTACTGAGTTCAATCCTTAGACTCCATATCATGAATGGAGAGAATCAACTCTCATGCATTATTTTTCTTTGACTTCTATACATAAACCATGGCATGCAGGGATATATGCACACACACACACACACACACACACACACACACACATCTATATGGTGCAAGGCACTGGGAATCATTTTAGGGTGCTCAAGGCAATCAATTTTTGCAGAAAAAGTTTATTTAAACCGTGATCAAAACTATTTAAACTAATAAATTTAAACTTAAATCACTAGACCATCCATTAACGCATTTGAATTAAAAGAGAACTGAAAAACTAAGACAGGGTTGAAGATTATCTTTAATTTTAATTGTCAATTTGACATGGCATAAAACAGTGGTTGTTAACCTTCCTATTGTCAGGACCCTTTAATATACAATTCCTCGTGACCCCCAACACTAAAACTATTTTCATTGCTACTTTGTATCTATAATATTGCTACTGTTATGAATCATAATGTAAATATCTGTGTTTTCCAATGGTCTTAGGTGACCTCTAATGGGTCAGGACCGTAGATAAGAACCACTGGTACAGAATCACGTGAGTAGGGAATTTGAATTGAGGGATTGCCCAGATCAGATTAGCCTGTAGTAATGTCTGTGGGGGATTGTTTTGATTGGTAATTGATGTAGAAGGGCCTAGCCACTAGGTGGGCCTGGGATTTTTTTTAAAAAAAAAAATCTATCTAAGCATGAGTGAGCTATCAAGCAATGTTCTTTCATGGTTTCTGTTTTAAGCTCTTGCTTAAATATCTGCCTTGATTTCCATCAATAATAAACGGTGACCTGGAAATGCCAAATAAATTCTTTCCTTCACTAAGTTGTCTTTGTTAGGGAATTTTATCACAGCAATAGAAACCAAACTAGAACAGGGTTGTAGTTTGGTTGGCAGGATGCTTACCTGGCATGCTCGGAACCCAGCGTTCCACCCCCAACACTGCATAAAACCAGGAGTGGTGGCACACATCTGTAATCCCATGCAGAAGCTACAGAATCAGAAGTTCAGGGTTGACACTGACTGCATAGCAAGTTCAGCCGGTCTAAAAATCAAAAGGCCAGAATGCCTTTTCCTGGGTATACCTCTGTTGGAGGAGGCATGCTTGTTCATTCCTGGCTGTCCAGATTTGAAATAACCACACAGAAACTGTATTAATTCAATGACTGCTTGGCCTATTAACTCAACTTCTTATTTGCTAGCTCTTACATCCTAAATTAACCCATTTATACCTTAAATTAACCTAGTTCTATTAATCTGTGTGTAGCCACATGGCTGTGGCTTACCAGGGAAAGTTCCAGGGGGCTGTCTCCGGTGGGGCTACATGGCTTCTCCCTGACTCTGCCTACTCTCTATATCTTTTCCAGTCTGGCTATATTCTGTTAAGCCATTGGCTGAGAGAAGCTTCTTTATTCATTAACTAATAAAAACACCATATAACTAGAAGGACTTCCCACAGCACACCTCCTTCAGTTCTTTCTCAAGACTGTGAGTGCACCAACCACCTCACTCTACCCTCAGCTGTTTGAAAGCATACTTACCTAAAGAAAAAAATGCATTCCTGTATTTATTGGGCAGGTATTTTTAAAATATTGATACTTTTAACTCCTCGGTGAGAAATAAAATCATCAAGGCTTTCCAGGGACTCCCTCCTCTGCTGTGCCCTTTATGAAAGAAAGCTCTTCAGTATCTCATTTTCAGTCACCTCTCCCTTATCAGCTTCCAAGTCTCCTTGAACCATAGTCTTCTCCAGGCCTGGAGGTGGGGTCCTCATCCCACCAGCTAAAGCAGGCTGTGGACAGTAGTGGCCACTGGGGGAGGACAGCTGTACTCTCAAAAGAAGTGCTGAAAGGACCATAAAAATGTTTCCTGAAGAAAACTTTTCCCAAAAAAATAGTGTTGGGAGATGGCAGAGTACCTGAAGAAGCGGGGGAAAAGTAGATCATGAAAGGATAAACTCCATGCTAGTAGCCAGGAGCAGAGTTTAGGCATTGGGTATAATCCTCTGTCTTCTAAAAGTCAAGGAACATAGGACACTGTCTTAACTTCTTTTCCTGCTGCAGCAAAATACTCTTAAGAAAAGTGCATTAAAGGAGAAAGAGATGACTACAGTGCATGGTTCTGGGTTATAGTCCATTGTGGACATGGGTGCCACAGCAGCAGGAGCTTCAAGCTGTTGATCCACTAAGTTCACTGTCAGAAGAAGAAAGTAAAAACTGCTTGCTTACCAGGGCTCAGTGCACATGCTCCACACTTTGATAGTGCAGGATTATCTGCCTAGGGAATGGTGACACCCACAGTGGGCAGATCTATTCACCTCAATCGATGCAATAAAAATATTCCTCTAGAAGCATGCTGGGGGCTCATCTTCTGGGTAATCTAGATTCTATCAAGTGGATAATTAACACAAACCATCACATATTAGATTGTGTAATATTTTGTTAAGATAAATTTATACATAGTGAATTGCATGATTCTTCTTCTGGTCAGAAATGTAGGATGTAAGTCTACCATTTTAATCTATTGTGTAGAGATTTTTTTTCATGGCTACAATGCAAGTAGCTAATCCACAGTCAAATTTATCTCCATTATGGAATGTACACATAAGGGGCAAATCAGGGGGATCTGAAAGTCTTCTAGTAAAGGAAGACACCAGAACTCATATAATAAAGAAATCTCTTCTACTTGAGCTTTGTACAAAACAACCACGGACAATAGGGGTTGCCTCCTCTTGATCAGGACCCAGAATATTAGGTGTGGCACCTTTTTCTGATTCTAGATTTGTCTTGGCTATTGGAAACAAAGATGTTCTTTTTGCTCTTTTTTCCTTTTAAAATTTTATAACAAGGGTGTAATAGTTTCTCTCAGAGATAGCAGGGATTTTCTAGAATGATCTAGAAAGATTGGAAAGATACATGGAAAGAAAAAGCTGCTTCTCGTAGCTCCAGTACATTGGAGGCTACTCTCCACAGGAGCATCTCTAATATCATTTAGGACCTAACTAATACATTCAATAAAATTATTATCTCAAATACAGAAAAATCCATCTGTTGTTTTTGTCTAAATTGATAAATTGATTTTACCAATAAAGATTCAGGAGCCAGATGCTGGGATGAAAACCTGCTAGCTCAGAGAGGGCAGAGAAAGCTCCACACTGACCTTCTTCCTCTACCAATGTCCCAGAAAGAGAACTTTCTCCTATACCGTCTCAAACAAACTCCTCAAACTGAATGCCCCTCCCTTCTACTTCCTGTGCATCTCTCTATTCATCTTCCTGACTCCCTTTTACTCTCTATGGTTTTTTCCTGTCAACTGATTGCTTGTTCCACCTCTTAACCTATGGTTGACTTTATTTAATCCTGCTTGCAACATTCAAGCAGAAATCTCTTGGATTAAAGGTATATGCTAGAGTCGACTCATTCCACAACTAGAAACAGACTTTCCAGTAAATAATGCAATCTTGGGATTTACAGTGTGGTCAAATATCCTGCAACACCCACCATTAGAGAGCTGGTGCTTATTTTTTAAACCCAACCTAAGAAATGCAGTGGTCTCATTCACACAGATATAGGGACATCCATAAGGCTTTACATGAGATAGCTCTTTTAGGTGCCTTTTGAGAAAGGCACCTAAATTTGCTTCACCTGGATATAACAAGAAACAGAACTCATGGAGCAAAAGCAAGTGACCTCAGGCATGTGGTCCTGAACATGTTAAATAAAGCAAGAGGGATTGCATACCCAATGCAGATGTGCATGAACCAAACACTCTGAAGCTGGTTTTGTTAAAGTGCTGGCTCCTTACTTGGGTCCACAGCATGGAGTCCCTGGGCATTGTCAGAGTCCAAGTCTATCCACTTTGGACTTTAGAACCAAGATAGAACAGAGAGCTTTGATCTAAGTGTCATAGGTCATGGCTGGCAGCTGGGTATTCAGCCGGAAAGGATCTTGCTGAGCTGCCTTTCTGCGAAAGTGTTGCTCTTAATCGATGTTTTTGTCAAGTGGGGAGCAGTGGAAGTCTTTCTTGCCTCTGTTGCTTCTCATTTCAGATGTTTCTGAAAGATGCTTTCTGACAATCCTGGCTTTAATTGTATGGATATTTTGAAAGTCACCTTGGTTCCAGGAGCATTTTCAGAAGACAATGTGATCCTAAGAAAAGAAAGAACACCAAGTAAGTTTTCTTCAGAGAAACTACTGAAGCCTAAATTGAAGGATATTGTTCCTAGTATATTTCTATGAAATTCCATGGTACAGACAAATAAACCTTACCACATCTTAATAAATCCACAAAAAGGAGAGAATAACATGGGACTGAATCATAAATACCCTATCCCTATTTAAAAAATAATTGTGGCTTCCACAAGTGGAACTGTACCTTTTAATATGAGGTAATGGCAATATATAGAAAACTGGATTATGATCCATAACTCAAAATTGCTCTTACATGGGAAAAGTCTTTTTGCATTTTAGTGTCACAAAGGGATGGATGATCTGTATGGCCAGTTATGGAAAGTATTTACTTAACAAGAGTGGATCATAATGACTTTGTAATAAAAAGTATCAATTTGGGCAGAGGAATGGTTCAGTTCATAATGTGTATGCCAAACAAGTTGGGACATGATTTTGCAACACCCAATTAAAAAGTTGAGCATGGTGTGATATGTTTGTAATGCCAACACTGGGAGGTGGAGACAAGAGGATCTGTGGGCCAGCCAGTGTAGACTACTTGGGGAGTTCTAGGTAACCAAGAGCCATTGTCCCCAAAAGTAAGACAGATGGCACTGGAGTTCAACTTCTAAGGTTGACCTGTGATGTGCACATTGGCACACACATGTGAACACACAGGCACACACACACACACACACACACACACACACTTCAGTCTTCTATCAAACAAAAAACCCGGGCATTGTGAAAAGTACCTCATCATTTGACTTTATGCAAGGGGGTGATCCTGGGTAATCATAGTGGCTTCATTTAATCTACTGCAGGGTCTTTACAACATGAATAGAGGCTTCATCTAGGGAAAGCAGAAAGTCCAGGACATACTGCTGTAGGAGGAGGCCGCTTATTGGTTCCCAGTCGCTTAGCCCCAAAATAATTACACAGAAACTGTATTATTTAAATCACTGCTTGGCCCATTAGCTCTAGCTTCTTATTTTCTAACCCTTACATATTAATTTAACCCATTTCTATTAATCTGTGTATTGCCATGTNAGAAACTGTATTATTTAAATCACTGCTTGGCCCATTAGCTCTAGCTTCTTATTTTCTAACCCTTACATATTAATTTAACCCATTTCTATTAATCTGTGTATTGCCATGTGGCTGTGGTTTACCAGGTAAAGTTCCTTCCAGCGTCTGTCTCCAGCAGGGGCTACATGGCTTCTCTCTAACTCCGCCTTCATCTTCCCATGCTATGGCTAAGCCAGTTTCTTTATTCATCAACCAATAAAACAACACATAGACAGAAGGATCTCCCACACCACACTGCTGCAGTTTGAATCCTGGAAGTCTCCTTGCTGCCTGCCTGCCACGGATTTGCCAAGTAAGTGGTTACAAATCTGTGTTTTGTAGACTCTGCTTTCTTGCTGGATATATCTCACATTCCAGAGTTTTTTTTTTCTCTCTGAAATTTTAGTTTAATCTAACTATATTATTTCTGTGGATCTCTGATTTCTATACATGTATAACTGTTATAACTCGGTTACCTTTCTCATTTAATGTAACAGGAATGTTGGTCCACTGATATCTACCATTAATCCCCCAACAGCTAGGGAGTAGTAAAGAAGGAAGGAAAGATGTTTTGTTTAAAATACAGATCTGGCACTATTTATATATTCATGGAGTCCAAATACTTATAGTCTGACATGTATTTAGTTAAATATCTCATGTATTTCTTACAGATGGTTATTAAAATATTTTACATTCAGCCTAACTAAGCAGCATTTAGAGTCTTGTGGTGACTTAAATATTACCTATTGCAAAGGGAGGCAATGAGACCAGAGCCGAATAGAAAGCAATGTGACCCTGTATACCCAGAGAACATCCACTAGAGTGGCCACATAGTCTTCCTTTTCTGCTTCTATTTCCTTCTCCAAGGTGAGTTCTAATGATGCTGGTTTTGTTTCCTAGTTGCTTAATTTCTTATGTTTGTCAGTGATGTTATACTGTATACAAGGTAAAGTACCAAGCTCAGCAATGGCAAGTACAAAGAGCTGGGCTGGGATCTGGGCCCACAAAAGGCACACTTAACCACACTTAAAGCTAGCAGACATCTAAGTGTGGAATTACAAGAGAGAAGTAAGACTGTGGTTTCTTTGAGTCTTGGCAATAGATATTAAGTAGATGGGAGAGAGGGATCAGGCTTGGTCTTGGGAAAAATACGCAACACTTCAAAGGCTATATGCACCATATCACAAGTAACATTCATCACCCAGTATAGAATGATGATGATGAGACGGG
>LOEQ01005034.1:7171-38941 GCA_001685075.1 Bramus lutescens | reverse complement strand
AGAGAGAGACAGAGGCAGAAATGTTGTGTGATGAGGCAGGGCAATAATAGCGCAAGCATAAACAAGTGCATACAAACTCACAATTAATACACAAAATTGGCCCAAACAACCTGTCAGCAGACCAAAAGTATGGTAACTAATGATGCACACTCCTAGCCAATCACAACACGCCAGCAGCGACAGCCAGTTTCAAAAGAACCAACCAAAAACGTTCCTGCGTCAGCTTAATTTCCCTAACCCCATACAAACCCCTGACCCTTTTACAATAAAGAGCTTCTGTATTGGAATCTCTCGGAGTCTGTGTCATTACCTCCACAGCTTCTCACCCTCTGCCCCGCTTCCCCACCCCCACCCCGGAAATGGGAATCACATAACAGGCAGCAGCAACAAGCCCTGCAATAGCTACAAATGGCGCCCAATGTGGATGGAACTTTTCCTTTAGCTTGCTTTTTTGGGTCCTCCTTACACTCTTTTGGGCATTTTGCTTGCTTGCTTGCTTCCCCCACTGCTGTCCCTGTGCCGACTCTCTGCCAGCATCTTGAGTTCACCCTCTTCAGCTGTTTTTGGTGAGTTGACCCCTATTTTCATTTTCTAAGCTCTTGGTGAATTGGGGCTTTCTTTCCTATCCCTACATTTTCTCCCCCTCCCCCGTTTATCTTCCTAATTAGCAACTGTACATCATGACTTGGTTCATCCCAGTACCTCCACATAAGGGCTGACCACCCAGGAGGTCCCTCTAACAGGCCCTTTTTGCCTGGAGACACTGTGTGAGCATATGGCCAGGTATGGCCTAACAAATCCCCGAAGTCTCTCACTATGAGCAGCACACTCAGTCTGTGAACACTACTTTCCCTTTCCTTTCTGTCCTTGTCCTCATACCATCTCCCTCATGGCCTGAAAGGCAACTGATGACTTTTGCCAGGGGCACTCTCTGGGATAGTCAACCGCTTTTTGGAGTGTGGACTTTTGGACTTCCTCTCCTAGTCTCTCTTCTCAGCTAATCTGGTTATGTGACCACTTATTAAAAGCTGTTAGAGGGATGGCCAGTCTCTTAATTCACAAAAAGCCTTTGTCCATTAGACTGTGATTCAATGCCCTTTCCCTTCTGGGATTGGAACGTTCTCCTCGGACAGTGGCTACTTCCACTAGCTTGACCCTGGAGCTGAGCACGGGGACCGAGATGCATTTGTTGTCGCTCACCCTTTGTCTCCTGACACTTTCTTTTTTGCTGCCCCTCCTCCTGGGATCCCATGAATGATGCCTTTTCCCTGGAGGATGGGGCTTTCTATTCTCCACCAGAGCTGCCACCACCCCTCCCTGAAGATGGCTAGAGTTCTGTGAGTCCCATGCAAGGGCTGCTGCTTTGGATCTTGCCCGCTATTTTCACCTCCACCTGACCTCCCAACTACAATATGCAGAGCCTGGAGCAGAAGCTACCTTTTCTGGCCATTTTGCTCAGCTATTCCTGCAGCACTTCAAACCTGAGGTGGCCTGGGCCTTGGGGTCCACTCTCCCACCAGTCTTGGCCCCACTGAGCCCTGGTGTGGAGAGTGCACCACCTCATGACTTGTCCTCTGACAGCTGCAGGGTGGGCAGACCCCTGGCTATGTTGGGCACATCTCTATCTTCTGAGGACCTAGCTGACCCCTTTCCTTCCTCAATCTCTTCCTCCTCTACAATGTCCTCAAACTCAAAGCTCAAGAAATGCTTTTCCCTCTGTTCAGTGGGTCTCTTGGTCAGAGATTCTGTACGAGGCACCCTGCAATGGCGACCATTGATACTTTCTCCCCAGTCTGGCCTCTGGAGATCACAACAGGCCCTTCAGTCCTAGGTGGAAGCAGCAACTCCATCTCCTCTGGTGGTGCTGGGACAGTTGGTAGGGGATTGGCTAGTGATGGTATATCCCCTGGGGAGAGATGGACTCACCGCTTTGAGAGGCTGAGACTGAGTGGTGGAGGAGGAACCTTAAAAGACAGAGCAGGAACGGTACAGAGAGAAGAGCTTTTCAGTTTTATGGGGACTGAAGAAGCTGCCCCTGACCCAGCAGGAGTGGTTTGTGGAGGAGGGGTGGCTGGGCTGACTTCAGGAGGATGAGGGTTGCCTCAGTGGCAGAAGTGTCACCTACTGCTCCTAAAAAGAGGAATAAGAGGAAGTTGCTTGGAGTTCTTTGTACCACCCAAGGCATCCTGGCCCCGATCAGAATTCCCTGTTCTACTATCACTGATGTCTGCACAGCCATGGCCCTTGAGATGCCTGACATGGAGAACACATTTGGTTAAGGTAGAAGGCCCTTTATAGTACATTCTGGAGACAACTGATGTACTTCATATGATGGCCTGGATGCCTGACATCCAGGAGTGCCTAAGCCCAGGACTCAGTCCCTGGCCCAAGATCCTTTCCCTGTCCCCTCGGATCTCCTTCCTTACAAAAAATAACACAGACAGCCTGGAGTTGTCTTGCCTGAATCATTCAGAGAGTCTGCCCAGCCATGATCTGTGCTGGGACCCAGCAAGAGTAATGACCACCTCTCGCAGAGGCTTACAGGGGGCCTTTCTGGCTGACTGTCAGTGTCCTTCTCTTCTAGTTCTGCCTCCATTGCTGCCTCCCACTTGGACTCAATGGAGCTTCTTCCTCCAGAATTGCCTCCTCACATTCTCATTGAGGAGAGGCCTCCAGCAGTGACAGTTCATCCCTTCTCAACCCCTTCCTCTCTCCTGCATACCCCAGAAGCAGCCACAGGGTCATTCCTGTTCCAGGGGGAGTCAGAAGGCTCTGAGTGGGATCAGGCCCTTTTAGGATATCCTTGGTTCCATGGCATGCTCTCTCCAAGGCTGCCCAGTTAGTGCTGGAAGGAGGCACTGGCTCCCATGGTGTTTTCCTGGTATGTCACAGTGAGACAAGATTGGTGAATATGTCCTCACTTCCAACTTCCAGGGAAAGGGAAAACACCTGTGTTTGTCACTTGAGAGAGGAGGGTCAGTGCTGGGTCCAACGTCTGTGGTTCCAGTCCATATCCAATATGCTTGAGCACTTCTCGTTGCATACCATCCTTATGGAGTCTGGAGGCTCCAGTGATGTTGTCTTTGTCAGCTATGTGCCCTCCCAGGGGAAGCAGGGCTGGAAGGTGGCTGGGAGCCATGCAGAGGTGTGTAAAGATGATCCAATACTACTCTGATTCTTCTTATTTTGAACAAGAATTCAGTAAATGGGCCATGCAGCTTCAAACCCATTATGACTGGTACTCCATGTTGAAGGCAGTGCTTGACCCCTCAGTTTCCTGCAATGGTGCTCTGCTTATGATTATGCAGCAGAGACCCAAACCCATACAAATTTGCAATTTGAACTTCATTTCACCCTTGACATGCTTACTGGCCATTGATAATACACTGATCCTGTCTCACAATTCATGATTGGCCTATCCAACAAGTGTCTGACCTAGCCTTCAAGGCCCTCAAACTTTGTATGCACCAGGACAATGTAGGCTATTTTTGCAATCTTGTCTAGCAGGCTGAGGAACCGTTTCCTAAATTTTTGACCTGTGTCACTAATGCTGTTGAAAAGCATGTCCCATCTGGCCCTACCAAGGATATCCTTATAACCAGGAAGGGGCTCAGCACCATCACCCATAATGTCATTGCACCTGTTAGAAATAAAAATATTCATAAATGGGTTTTGGCCACCCATGATATTGTCACACAGAATGGGTCCATTTCCTCACTAACAACTTCTAGTAATGCCTTGGTCAAAGCCAAACTTGACAAGGATGATAATTCCACCCTGCCAGATCATACTTGCTGGACATGTGGACAGTCTGGCCATTTACATAGAGAATGCCCCAGGACTTGTCGAAAGACCTAATACCCTAAATGCCAAAAGGGCTATCATTGGACATGAAGCTGTAGAAGCTCTCAGTAGGTCCTGATATAAATGGTAGACTGGACAATGGCTTCACACTCACAGTGCATGAAAGTAAGTGGTTTGCCTTGGTTTGTAATGGTTAAGGTAAACTGGTTCTCATCCAGATCTCTTTGATTTCAGAAGCATAGTAGATGTCATTTTAAAGAATGGATTGCCCCAATACTTTTGTTCACCCTACTTAGATTACTTGAACAGCAGTAGAACCAACCTTAATAGAGACTTTAGTGTCTTTGTGAACTAGCTTGAGAGCATTGTTTAATACCTTTAAGTCCTCTTCCAGAGTCAAGCTGGCAGCAGGGAGGTTCTGTTGCTCATGCACTATGTGCTCAGCCAGCATCCCGGGACAGTATATGAAAATAAACCATTTGCTGCCCTTCAGGCCAGTCAGCTGCTGCTTGTGGTACTTGATGTACTCCCTGACCCAGGAGTTACAGTTACAGATATAGACTGCAGAGACATTGTTGTAAGCAGAGCCAGAAAAAACAACAAACCACTGAGAGATGAAGTCTGTTTTAAAGTGATTGCTAGGTCCAGTATGGGCATGCTAGATAACTATTTTCCTCAGGATAGATGATTTTTTGCCCTCCCCCTTTTAAAATTAAAGGTAAAAAGTTATGCCACACCATCAAAAAACGCTATGCCCCAGGCCACTATAGCCTTCACAGATGACAATAAAACTAATTTTGGGTTAATAATAGTGGGAGTTAATAATAAGGAAATATACCCAAACAAATCCTGGATCAGTACAACTGGGGAGTTACTGGCAGTCCTTAAGGTATTAAAAATGACCCAATCAGAACTTGTAAATATTTTTTCAGATAGCTGTTATGCCACACAAACATGTAAAATACTATCTTTTTGCAAAATTTAAGTCCCTAAAGGTTTCCATCTCCAAAATCATATAAGATATTCAAGACACCCGTTTCATATCCCATATCAGGTCTCATATGTAGTTGCCAGGAATGCTAGCAACAGGCAACCAGAGTAGATGGCCTAATTATGACTATGACAGTGCCCTTGCCTTTGCTGGAACAGGCTAGGTTCCTCCATTAGCAATTTCATTTGTCCCCTCAAATTTTGCACAAGCTTTTACCTGGTTTACCTTTGCCCAGGTGTAAACATTTAATCAGAACCTATGCAACTTAACACAAGTTGAGCCGTTGAATTTGTCTACCACATTCTTTGGCCAAGTGTGGGATCACATAAAATTCCTGCTAGACCCCTCTAAACTTGTTGCATGGTACTTTATGGGAAGAATGGTGGTCACTCTAATATTTCTGCTTAAGTGTCTCCTACAGCTAAGATCTTGACAACAGCAGGTGAACAAGGCAACACTCCAGGTGTCAATGGCTATGAAGTGTACTGTACCAAAACCTCCAAGGGAGGTGATCCATGCTAGGCTAACACAAATACAGGAGGCCATTTAAAGCCCTAGTTCTCCTTAAAGTCTCCCCTTGCTTCTGACTTCTTGGGACCTTCTGGGGACCCAATCTTTCAAAGACTAGTAGTCAAACATGAGTAAAAACCTGTCCAGCAGGCCAGCCTAAGACAAGCACAGCCCAAAATGCTGGGGGGAGGTTTCCCAAAGTGGGGTTATAAAAATATATAACTCCCACTAGGTCACCCAATAAAAATAAAATAAAAAGGGTGAGATGAGGCAGGGCAATAGTGCAAGCACAAGCAAGCACATGCAAACCCACATTGAATAAGCAAAATTGGCCAAAACAATCTGTCAGTGGACCAAAAGCATGGTAACTAATGACATGCACTCCTAGCCAATCCCAACACATCAGCGTAACAGCCAGTTTCAAAATAACCAACCAAAAACTTTCCTGAAACGGCTTAATTTCCCTACCCCCATAAAAACCCCTGACCCTTTTACAATAAAGAGCTTCTGTACTGCAATCTCTCAGAGACTGTGTTGTTGCCTCTTTGTCTTCTCATGCTCTGCCCTCTGGGAAACAGGGATCACACAACAGACAGTAGCGACAAACCCACAACAACTACAGTGTTATTTTTGTGTTCTGACAAATAAAGCTTGCCTGGAAATAAGAGAAGCAGAGAAGCAGCCTCCAGAGACTTCTTAACTCTCAGAGTCCGAAGACTGAAAGGGCCAAGATCCTGTCTGTGTCCTCTCCTCATCACTTCCTGTCTCCAGTCTGCACAGACCTCCAGAGCTCTATGGTTAACTAGTGACTAGCTCCACCCTCTGATCTCTAGGCAAGCTTTGTCAGAACATAAACAAAATATCACACAGTGCAGAGAGACAGAGGTTGAGAGAGATTAAAATTGTTCCATAGTTACCCAAGATCCTGGTTGTCAGTATTTATATCTTAGATTTAGTTTCTGGTCCTCAATATCTTCCTGTAATGCATGTTATCATCTAGACCCTCACTGCCCTATTCCTCTCTGTCTCAGGATTTGTTACAATGAGTTGCATAAAAGAGTCATAAAATAGTCACTGTAGTAAGTTCATTTGAATGTGTGTGTTTGTGTGATGTGTGTGTGCTTATGTATGTCTTACTAACCAGATATTAAAGTTGCTAATTTTGCTTTGCAGTACTGAGAATCAAACCTGGGACCTCATATAAGTTAGATCAGCACTGTATCTGGGATCTTTAACCGCAGCCTCAAACATTTTTATTCATGTATGTGTATGGTATGTGTGTGTGTGAGTACATGTGTGCTCTGGCATGTGTTTGAAAGTCAGAGGACAATTTGAAAGAGTCAGTTGTGTCCTTCTACCAGGGGAACTCAAGCTCTCAGGCTTGGCAATAAATGGCTTTGCCTGCTGAGCCATCTGACCAGATCAAATTGTTATACTTTTAAAAAAAAAGAATAAATTAACCCATTCAAACTATCTTAATTTATGGACGAAAAAATGAAACCACTTCATTTTCAAATGCAATCTGTTGCAAAATCATACTTAACAATCATTGTATTTGTATAAAGATACAGCATTTGTGGTTATTCTTTCTAAAGTTACAAAATTTAAAAATTATTCTGGGGGAAAATGTTAGAGTTCCAAGGTTATTTAAAACTTTTACTTTTGAAGTTATTCGTCAATAAATATCACAATTATAGGTGAGAAAAAAGTGGAGGAGTCCTTTAGGCGACTCTTCTTGCTGAGCCTGTGATTCTAAACCGATAAGCACACTTGAGTGGGTAACAAGACTTTGATCTGTTCAGCATAAAAATAGGCTGGCCCATTAAGATTATTAAACTCAGAGGCACATTCTGAAAAGAGCGTTTGAAAATGGATGTCTTGCAAACTATCATCAAATATTCACAGATAAAATAATTATGTAGCAAGACAAAGGATGGTGGAAATTGGAGGGGGCTGACAATCAAGAGAACTGGAGAGGAGGATTATGCAAACATTTTGAGAGGGTTTTTTTTCAGATAGGCTTAGATGTGAGAATTTGGATATTGAAGATTGAACCTTTACAGCCCCTCATCACTCCTGCCCTGCTGTATAGAAGGAATAGGTTAGGTATTAGTTACTGACTTAGTTTCCTTTCTTTGGCTGTGATAATAGACTCTGACAAAGGTGATTTAGGAAAGAATAGTTTATTTGGCTCATAACTCCAGGTTAGAGTCCATTGCCATGGGGAAGTAAAGACAGCAGGAACATGAAATAGTTGGTCATGTTCACAGATAAGAACAGAGAAAATAAATGTACGCTTGTGTTTAGCCTCATGAGGCCCAGTGTAACTTCCTGAGCCTAAGGAGTTTGGAGAGGAGTGACCCAGCACAATCTGACCTAGGCCTGCCTCTGCCCACCCACTGCTGACATGGCAAGATATTATTGGCCCTTATTCCTTTCTCCACCTCACCCCTACCCCAAGACTCCAGCCTACTACCTCAGCCCTATATAAGTTCCTGCCCTGTTGCAATAAAGTGAGTTCCTGCTTCAACAGTCTCCCTACTCAGTGTGTGTTCCTCCCCAGGAGAGATGGCTGGAAGGGCTCTGCTTCAGCTCTTTCTGCTGGAGAACCTGGCATGCTTGCATGCACACAGCTAGATTTTTCCACTTTTACCCAGTTCAGGATTGCTTAGGGATTAGTGCCACCTACCATGAGCAGGTCATCAGGACTCTGAACACCATCAAGATAATCCTCTACAGACATGCTCACATGCCAGCTTGATCTAGACAATTCTGCATCAAGGCTCCTTTTCCCTGGTGATTCCAGATTGTGTTGAGTTGACAATTAAAACTGTTATGGCTGAGGTGTCCATGACTCACTTGGTTGAGATAGACTTTAACTCTCATCCAATCTGGATTCTTCTCTTACTGCACTCTGCCTAGATCATTTCTATCTCTATCTCAAAAATGGATGTGATGTTCTTTGCTGCTTCTGTGATAGTTGACTGAACTCAGAATAGGTGTGGATAGACAACTTACTGGTGTGCTCCAGTACCCAACCAATGCTGTGGCATTCCAAGGATGGATGCCAAGGGCAAGTCTGGAAGCGACCTTGGTCAGATGGGGTCAGAGGCTACCCAGGTGAGTTGATGCTTGACCAACACCACTGTGTTCTCATTCCTAAAGTATGACTATCCTCTGGATTCCATCTCTTTGGATTTCTCCTCAAAGCAACGCTGAACAAGATGAATAGAGGCACATAGATGTGTTATAAGCGCTGATGAGGTCTTTACGTGTTAGCTCTTGTCTTAATAGAGAACCAGACCTTGTGCCAAGCTCTGTAGCTACAATACCGAGAGCTACTGGTACACTTTCAGGTTTTGATAGCATAGTAAAATCCTTCTGACGTTACTTTGAAGTCTCCCCTTTACAAATGTTACTGACAGTTCATAGTGGCTATTCTTATGGTTCTGCTGTCTTTAGCTGGGACACATGCTTTACCCCCATATTTCTCACTCCATCCAGAGCTTTGAGCTTAGTCTCTAAAGTTCTTCTTTATTTTTATTTATTTATTTAATTTATTTATTTTCCAAGATAGAATTTCTCTGTTTAGCACTGGCTATCTTGGAACTCAGTTTGTAGACCAGGATGGCCTTGAACTCAGAGATCCACCTGCTTCTGGGATTAAAGGTGTGTGCCACCATCACCCAGCAGTCTCTAAAATTCTTAAACACAAATAATCATCAGAGTGTAAAAGAGTAAACTACCTTTGAAAAGTCACATTTTCCAGCCCCAGATGCACGATGAAGCTAAGTTATATTCCTACTTGAAACTACCTTTTGATTTCCAGAGTGTTCTTTACATCCTTCAGTTTACTTATAATGTGGCAACTGGATGTTATCACTGCGTGGTTACCAAACCCAGAAAACTGGCATTGATACTGTTGCATAAATGCAACTATGGACCTTGTTTAAATTTGTCCTTTTCTTCCTGCATCTAGTACACAGTCTTATCTTGTTCCTGAGTTGATCACTGTTCTTCATCTCCTCAGGTACTTATAATGCCCCAGCCCTTCCTAGTCAATGGTAACACTTTCTGTGGGGTGTGTGTGTGTGTGTGTGTGTGTGTGTGTGTATGCATTTGTGTGCATGTGTATGTGTATGTTCCAGAGGACAATCTCAGGTGTCCAGGTGTCATTACTCAGGAATAGTCCACCTTGGTTTGTTGAGGCAGAATTTCTCATTGGCCTGAGACATTTTCTTTGGCTGGCCAGTCAATGAGTCCCAGGGGTCCTCCTGTTTTTGCTCCCCCACCCGACCTGTGCTGGAATTATGCAGGTGTGACATTATGCCTGGATTTTTTTTCCTCCAGGGTTTTTTTTTTATTTGAATCTTTAAAGCTGGCATCCTTTTGCTCATACTGCAGTACTGTACCTACCGAGATTTCTTTCCAGCTTTGACACCACCAAGTGCTAATCATTTAATTGGTAGAATGTCCTCAAAACTCTACTCCTCTGGAGTTTTCTCATTTTGAGATCAGGCCAGAGATGGGCATTTTCCAGCAATGTCACAGAACTGCTATGTTATTTTAGTGCATTGTGTTTGGAACTTTGTTCTCAGCCTGCTTGAAAAACCATGATGTCCACTGTGATCAGCTGGCTAGGATCCTCTTGAATTCCTTTCTAAAAAAAATAAGTTTTTAAGATTTATTTTATTTTATGTGTAGGTGTTTTGTCTGCATGTTAGGTCTGTGTATCATTCATGTCTGGCTCCTACATAAGCAGAAGAGGGTCACAAATGCCCTGGTATGGGAGTTGAAGATGGTTATGAGCTACCATGTATGTAATAGGAAATGAACCCAGGTCTTCTGAAAGAACTGACTCTTAACTGTTGAGCCTTTTCACCAGTCCCCTGTTGGATTTCTTTACTACAAACTATCTCTTTTCCCTTCGTAATTATGCAGGATATACTTAGATACAATAAAAGAAACACTCCTCTTTTCCTCCCACTCACTCATCCCAACCCCAAACAAGCATGTGATGTATAGGAAGTGTGCCCCTTGCTTTCCCAGCACAGAGATAGTTGGCTGTCACCATCTTGTTTGTTTCTTTGTTCAATCCTTCTGTGAACATACATTGTTTTCAGAATTTCTAAGCCACTCCCTTGTGAGAAGTGAAGTTACTCACTAGGTAGAAACTTCACATAAAAAAATTTTTTTCCTGCCCTAAGATATCTAATCAACACATTGTTTTCCAGTGTGACCTAGGTCAGGTCTTCCTTTCCCTCACCTTGTCAATGTGGGCTCTGTCCTAGTCTGAGTGTTGCCTCTGGCATCCTGGTTGAGTTTATCTATTTCTACATTTTGTGTGTGGAACATAATTAAGGTTTGAAATGTTAGAACTCTACAAACAAGAATTGTCACCACTCAATCCCATTCCTTCCTTCTTCCTGCACCTTTAGAGCACCTCCTCTGCAGGCAAACTGGCTCCTTAGTTTCTATTACATACTTCCTGTATTTATTTGCACAAATGAACAAACACAGGCAAATTTATTCCCTGTACTGCTTGTACATAAAGAATTATGATAATCATTTGTACACTGATTAGCTTTTCCTCACAGTGTGTCACAGGAAACACCTAGTCATCAGCTCCTGGACCTCTTCTCCAATCCCTTTAAAGTTGGTTTATGGTGTGTGTGTGTGTGTGTGTGCATGTGTGTGTGTGTGTATGCGTGTGTGTGTGTGTGTGTATGTGTGTACTGCATTGTCTGGAGACCAGGGGACAGTTTGTGGGGGTCATTTCTCTCTTTCCACCATGTGAGTCCTGAGTATCAAACTCTGGTTGACAGCAAACCCCTTTATCCATAGAACCATCTCACTGGCCCCTCACTCCCCCCCATAGGTCTACAGAAATGCAGTATACTCACCATCAGGTATTCAATGGATTTTCTATGTAAGAGCAGTGTATTAGCTACTTCTCTCATTGTATTAGTTGCTTTCCTTGTTGCTATGAAAATTCCTGTCAAAAGCAACTTAAGGAAGGCAGGGCTTAAATTCTGGCTTGCAGTTTTTTGGGTATAGTTCATTAAGTCTTGGAAGGTATGTTGGCAGGAGCATGAGGCAGCTGGGCACACTGCACCTGCAGCTTGCAGGAGCATGAGGCAGCTGGGCACACTGCGTCTGCAGTCAATAGGCAGAGGGAGACAAGGGCTGTTGCTTGACTTAGTTTCTCCATTTTATTGTTTGGGATCCAACCCATGAGGTAGTGCTGCCTACATTCAGAGAAGATTTTTCACTTTTCAGTTTAAACTATCTGGAAATATCCTCACAAATACATCCAGAAATGTCTTTCCATGGGCATTCGAAGCCTATGGAGTTGACTAATGCAGATTAACTACAACAACCATGTATAATGTATTTGCACTTACAAAACATCATTCCAATGTCTTGTATCTAAAATGCACTATACTTGTTTTTATGTAGTTTATGGTGAGTTAGTCATCAGGTTAGACCCAGAAACCCAGGCTGCTGGATTGAAACATAGTACACACTCCCTCACTGGCCCTACAAAAGAATATACTATTATGGGTTTTTTTTGAAACCTGATAAGAGAAAAATGTTATCTCATTGTGATCCCAATGTTTACTTCTCTGATTATGATTATGGACACGTGTTTTAATATCTGAGGACCAGTTTTGCATCTTTTATTATTGATTCTTAACACCAAGAAGCATTTGCAAAACCAGCGACAAACTGAGAGAGCAGATTAAAGGATGCCTAAGGATGGTGGTTGCAGATGAATCTTCACTGTGGTCTCCTATGGTCGACTGAAGTTCTAAGATAAAAGAAATTTATCTCTTAAAACAAGTCAACAGGCTGGTTTTGTGTCGTGAGTACTGTTGGACGACTGTGCCTTTTGTAAAGTTCATCCTTTTTAGTTGAACTGTGAAAATTCCAGAAACTGAAATACTTTGGTTTCCAGAACCAAAGTCACTTGTTTTTTTAGACTAGCAGTTCTTAACCTGTGGGTTGTGACCCCTTTGGGGGTGGAATGACCTTTTCACAGGGGTTGCCTAAGACTATAGAAAGATACAGATATTTATATTATGATTCATCATAGTAGCATACTTACAATTATGAAGTAGCAATGGAAATCATCTTATGGTTGGGGTCACCACAACACGAGGAACTGATTAGAGGGTCACAGCATTAGGAAGGTTGAAAACCACTGCTCTAGAGTCTCCCCCTGGCTTCCCACCCTACCAAACCCAGGTAATAAACAGTCACAAAGAATGTTTTTCTACCACCTGACTTTTTTTTTTTTTTACTGATCAGTCACTGGTTATCCCAACAACAGGCAACTGAAGGTGCAAAGGAATCTTCTCAACCTCGTTTCTACCCGACTTCCTCCTAAACCTGTAACAAAGGAACCCTAGTCATTCTTCTGTCTATACCGTTAGCATTTCTTCTGGTTACTGTATCATAAGAAGAGCACCTGTCTCTGGGTCCTCTTTAGCCCAAACCCAGAATCCTTCAGACATGTTTGTTCATGATGTAATAGAAAGAAAGCAGCATCTTCAGGCTGAGATAAATGAGTTAGTTCCTAGTCTGGACTTCAAGCTTGTGAGGCTCAGTACTGATCTGCCTTCTTTCCTGGGTCTCTCTTCTGGGTAAGATTCTGTGTATTCAAGAGGGGAAGTCATCTGGAGTTGGAAGGCCTTTGTAGACTATATAGTGGATACACAGGACATGGAAGTTCTGTGCCTAAACTCCTGTGTCAGCTTCCAGGATGGATGGGAGCCTATTTGCTGACTTTGCCATCTCAGAGGTAAGTTGCGTGATGGCTCATGGAGGGTCACAGAAAAGCTTGGGGTGACAAGAAGCAAGCAGTTCTGAGAAGTACAGCTGTGCTGGACTTATTCTTCAAGTACAGATGGTGTCTGTGTTGCTGGGGTGAGGCTTAGATTGGAATGAGGATGGAAGCCGATTGTAGGCTGATATTATAGAAGTTGATAGAGTTAAAACCAGCTGGCCCTGGGAAGCTGTAATAAGCTAGGTTCGGCATGATCCTCAATAGGCCAATTAAAGATAAAAGATAGTGAAAAATAAAGGAGGGAGATTTATTCAGCATGGCCACACTGGGAAGTAGGTTGAAGAAAGAGGGTTAATGAATCCCATCCTTCACCCGACTTTGGTTTAAATGGAAGGAAGGCAAGCGGTACACACAACTAAGCAATACCGGTCAAGGTACAGCAGTGCCTTGTCTCAGCTCGAGTCCCTCTTGCAAGGTGGTCTGGCAAGTTGTGAGAACTGTGTAAAATTTACTTTCCCGGAGAGAACTCTCCCTGAGGCTCCCTTGTATTAGCCTCCCTAAGACTCACAAGGCTCCTCACAAGGCTCCCAGGCTTTTTCTGGCTCCCAGCCTTAAATTCCTGGGGAAATTTCAATTTATTGGGATCTATTGCTTTAATAGTCTAATGGCCAAAAGGAGGGGTAATATTTCCATTCCTGCCAACGTGTCCACATGGATGTTTATGCTTGTGGCATTCGTTCTCAGAACAAGTAGCATTAGCCACAGGCCTACAGATTGTAATGTATGTATACTTTAAAATGTACATTATTTTAAAAATTTTAGGCAGGTACTTAAGAAGAATGATAATTTAGGAAACCCACAGATCTTGAAGCTTAGAACACACATAAAATATCAGTTCTCTGAGACCTTGCAAGGGAAACTGATCAAGAGAAAGTGCAAATTTAGAGAAGATGGAGTTTGAAGAGCAGGTGGAGGGAGTTCGTCTGTGGCTGACCTTGACTTCCATGAGATGTAATGAAGATGTTTCAAGTGGGGAAAAGAGATGGGGTCTGAGGTAGAGCAAAGTGCTTTTGGATTCAAATGGCAGATAAAGAAAAGGAAAGGAATCAGAAACTGAGGTGGCTTGGCCTTCCTTCTGTGGTAATTTTCATAGTTTTATTGTGACATGACTCATACCATGACATTTATGTGTTTAAAATATATACTTGAATGGTTTGAGATACATCTATAGACTTGTGCATTAGGTACCCAGCAAGCCCAGTTTGGCTGCCTGTTTTCAATAAGCTAATTAAAGCAGGCATGCTAATAGTGAAAAAAAAAGGAGATTTATTCAATACAGCTACTTTGGAAAGAGGGTCAAAGAGACACAGTGAACCCTGTAAGTACATCTTTGGGGTTCTGAAGTAGCCTTAAGGTTTAAGTCTAAGCCATACTTACATAAGTCTTAGTAGTCTTGGTCAGGGAGTATTGACCTGTCATTGTCTTTTTCCATAAAATGCCCTAACAAATGCTGATTCTGTTTCCTTTCTCCCTCAAGCTGACTCAAACTTTAGGTTTTCTCTTTTTCTAGGGTGAGATTCCTGGGGAAATCTTAGTTTGCTGGGGTCCTTTATTCAAAGAATCTGATAGCCAGAGGGAGGGGTGTATCTCTTTAGAAAACCTACTTCCCTGACATGCCAGTTACATAATCACTAGCCAAAGCAGAAGTTAAAACATTCACATTGCTCTGAAAAGTAACCAGGATCATTAGCATCGGTGTTCTTCCTGTTCCCTTCTAGTCTCAGGCAAGCACTAATCTCTTATCTATCTCTCTATATTTGACTTTTTATATAAAACTTCTAATAAATAGAACAGAAGATATGCAATGTTTTGTGGTTGCCTTCTGGCGCTTTACATAATGTTTTCAAGGTTTATTGTTGTAGATAAAATCAGCATGGTGCTTATGTTATTTATGAATAAACTGTGGTGTGGATATGCCATGTTTTGTTTATCCATTCCAGTCTTGATGGAAATTTGGATCATTTTTAACTTTGGAGTGATGTGGGATTCGCCTCTGTCTGCTGTGAATATACTTTATTGCCATTGATTAATAAAGCTGCTTTTGGCCAATGGTTTAACAGAATATCACCAGGCTGGAAAAGATATATATATNAGAGAGAGAGAGAGAGAGAGAGAGAGAGAGTAAGAGTAAGTGGAGTCAGAGAGATGCCATGCAGCTGCTGAAAGAAAGATGTGAGCCACCAGGTGGGAACCTTCCTGGTAAACCACAACCCTCATGGTAAAATATAAAATAACAGAAATGGGTTAATTTAAGATGTAAGCGCCAACTAGAAATACACTTAAGCTATTGGCCAACCAGTATTGTAATTAATACAGTTTCTGTGTGATTATTTTGAGTCTGGGCAGCCAGGAAATGAACAAGTGGCGTCCGTCTACATTGGGGGATATTGTAAATAATGTTGTGTACTCATTTTTATAGAACATCTGCTATTGTTTTTTCTTGGGTATGTGTCATGTTCTGAAATCTGAGATTCATTAGGCTTATGACATAGATGTATAAAATGGACTCTTTATATTGATCTTAACATTTAAATCCATTAAATCAAAAGCCTCCAGTGTTGAAATAAAAAGAAATCTATTTAGTTGCTGTTTTGAATATGTGGTATATACATGTTCATATATGTGTGTATGTGTGTGTGGAAAGTCACATGTGTGTATACACCAGAGTGTTGATTACCTTGCTCAGTTACACTTCACCTTTTTTTCTTTTTCTGAGACAGGGTCTGTCACTGACCCTGGAACTCATTGGGTCAGGTAGATTGGCTGACTACCGAGCTTCAAGGATGGTCCAGTCTCTACCCTTCAAGCTCTAGGGTTATAGATGCCCACCATCAAGGCTGGCTTTTATCTGTTTTCTGGGGACCTGAACTGTAAATCTTACTGGGGCGGTCTGAATGAGAATGTCTCCCATAAGAACAGGGTCTCTGGTTACTGGCACCGCTTGTGGAGGTCATGGAAATCTGAAGAAGTAGAGCCTTGTGGAGAAAGTCCAGCACTGGGGCTGGCTTGTGAGTTTACAGCTTTGCATAGCTTCCAATTTGCTCTCTCTGTGTCTAGTCACATTTCAAGATGTAGGTTCTCAGTGTCCTGTTCTGGCCACCATGCCTACCTCCTGTCATGAACCCTCACCAATATGGGCTCTTATCTGTCTAGAACTGTGAGCCCAAATACATTCTTTGTGTCATAAGTCACTTTTGGTTGCAATGTTTTATCCAAGTAATAAAAAAGTAACTAATACAAAGGGGAAGACGTACCCTGGAAGTGGGTGGCACCATCACATGGGCTGGGGTCTTGTCCTGAATGATAGAGAGGAAAGAATGCTCTGAGTACAAACCTTCATCTCTCTCTGCTTCCTGACTGTTTACCTTGTCATAGCAAGGAGCATACCTCTTGGGTATGTGGCTGATGGGACACTCTGTGCTGCAGAGACACACCCAGGATTCTTAGCTTATTAAATCAGTATAGGTGTCCTCTGCTGTTAACCTCACCAGCCTTCTGTATATGATGGTTTCAAAACCTTTCCTCATTTCCATATTAACATTTATCCCCAGTTAGGATGGTTATCTAATATATTTGGATGAGTTCAATATTAACAAAGACATCTATGTGTTTGTCTGTGTGTTGGTAGAAAAAGGACATTGCCTATAATCTGCATGTAGGCTGGTTTATAAAACTCCTCTGTTTTTTCCTATCAAGTTTATTTTCCCCACCAAATTTCTTTCTACTCATTCCTCTTATGACATGGGAAACACTTTGGGCAAATAGACCCTGTCCCATTCTTCATTTCTCTGATGGCTTTAGTACACAGTGTTTGTTCTGGCAGTCTGCATATCTTTGTTAAATGTATGATAAACTTGCAGCCTAGGTAGATCTAATTGCACCATAGTCCTGCACAGTAGTAGAGTGCCTGAAAACAAGATTATCTTTGTATTCTTTTCTTAGTCCATATAGATACAAAGAAATCAGAAGTAAGTCATTGTTATGAACATCACAATGGCCACTTTAGCCCATTCTTATCACAGAGAATTAAAAGAAAAAATACCCAATAGTTAATAATCTCCCTTCCATGACTTCTTAAAACTGTAGTTTATATATTTTTACTAAGGTCCCTGGTATGAATGAAATTATCTTAGGAATGATAGTTTCTTCCAGACTTAACTCTTGGCATAGGAGAGACTCCAAGGACCATAGAAAGTTGAGTGTACTTTCCTCCAGGAGGGGACTTGTCCTGTGAGAATCAATCACTTAAGAAAACAATTCCTGCCAGGATTGGTGACACAGTCCCTTAACTCCAATGTTCTAAATACAGAGGCAGGTAGATCCCTGTGAGTTGGAGGAGGCCAGCTTGGTCTACAAAGCAAATTCCAGGACAGCCAGAACTACATAGTGAGGCCTATTGCCAAATAAATAAATGAATAAATAAATAAAAACCATAATTGCTTTTCCTTATTTTTATTAAAATACTTTTTTCTCTATAATATATTACCTTGATTACAGTTTCTGCCCAATCTATTCTTCCCAGTTCCTCTACACTAACCCCCACTCTTCTATTAGGTCAGAATAAATGATCAAGAATGGATTTGTTTTTCTAGATCATCAAGGAACAGTGAAAAATTTAATTCTCAGTATATACTTACATGTCTCTCATAAGAAATATTATTTATATCTCAGCCAAACTCCCACTTCCAGTAGACTGCAGACATGAGCCTTAGACCCATGCTACATGGATAACCCGTGAGAATTCTAAATGCTCACAGCATTCTTTTAGAAAGAAAGCAGCAGGTAGCTACTAGATTCAGACGAACATCATCATAATGGCAAGAAAGCCTCAATTTTGACAGTGCATGAAGATGACAGAACTTTTGAGTTGAGTCACCATCAATTGTTCTTCTGGTCTATGGTCATAATTTCGGTAAGGAGATCGTATAGCTGTAGGTGACTCTCTCCTCTTGTATCGGCTACTCTGCAATGTCTGGAGTAGATCAAGCAGGAGCACAGAGCAGAGCATGTGATCACATCTATAACCACAGCACCTGAGAGACAGAGGCAGGAAGATTATAAGTTCGAGGCTATCCTTGGCTAGATAGGGAGCTTGTGGCAAACCCTGAATAAATGAAATAGACAAAAAAAAATCAATCTACCAACCAAACAAACAAAAAATAACAACAAAAACCCCAACAGGAGAAAGCATAAAACTTCCTGAAATGCAGATGTCCCCTGCAGATTGGCCGCTCTTGCCCTTGAGTGTGCTGTCCTTCATTCTGTAATGAACTCCTCTACCTGTCTTCTGTACTGCCATATGTGTGGCTCACCTGACTTCTTCCATACGGATCCAAGGATTGGGAACCTGAGTGGAGCCAGACTGGGATCCCGGGGACAAATTTCATTTTCTACTGATGAAGAAAAGTTCCTGATGCTGTGTACTTGACAAAGAAAAGAGGTTCACTCATTTCACCCTTCCTAAGGCTTCTGCACAGACCTGAGCTGGGGATGACATTCGTAATGGTCAGGTGCACATATTACATGGTGAGATCAGGAGTCAGAGAGATTTGGGAGCCTTCTTTCCATAACAACCCACTCTGGTAGAAGCTAGAGTTCTCTCATTAGTGCATTAATCCTTTCAGAATGATGACCTGAGTAATTCTCATTGTGCTCCCCTTTTAAAGATTCCCCAGCTCTCTACATTGGAGGCCAAGTGAGTCTCCATTTCAGGAAACTTGGGAAGACACATCTTACACCACACCCATGTCACCTTACACTGCAGTGAGTGATTGAGTGATGCTTTTAAAATTCATTTTCTGATAGATTGTAAAAGCTTGTGTAGCCTGCGCCTGACCTGAATGCTGGGACTCCAGAAGAGCAATGAATACTTGGGAATCAAAATGGTGATGTGCAGGAATGACATATCAGAAGATGCTCACACGGGATCTAGAAAGACAGCTCAGTTGGTAAGTGCTGGCCACTCAAATCTCAGGACCTGAGTTCAAGATTCAGGACTCGAGTAGAAAGTCAGGTATGTGGGTATACATTTGTAATCCCAGTACCTGGGAAACAGAAAAAGGAGGATTCCTGGGACCCCTGGGCAAGCTGGCCTATTCTACATAGACCCAAATCCCAGATCAAGAACCTGTCCCAAAAAAGAATGTGTCCTGAGGATAGACATATAAAGATGACCTCTAGCCAATACATACATGCATGATACACACATACACATACACTCACACACAAATGTATGTATGCACACCCCCACACCCATAAACACACACACACTCATGCATGCACACACACCATGTACACACCCATACATGCATACATAAACATACAAACATATACATACATAAACACACATGTGCTTACACAGAAGTATATATGCAAACACACATGCATATACGCACACACAGAAACAGATAAACACATAGGCACACATACATACATGCATATGTATACAATAGACACATGATGCACCCACATGTAAGCATACCATGGACACATATATATGCATGCACATACACACATAAGCAAAGCATAAGCTCACATGGCACGCTGAAATTCCGTCTCATACTTGTTGAGTGTGACCTTGCCTTGTTCTCCTTATCTCTGACTCCCATGACATTCTGTACTGCCATGGGTGTTCCAGATTAAAACTGTCCTTGCAGTTGCAAACAGAAACTCAATTTTTCTTCAAGAATGCATTTTCTGAGTGTTTTCTGTGGGGTGTTATTTCCAGGGACAGCCATACATAATGGCGCAAATCATTCGCTCTTGTTTGCACAAGGTTAGCTTGCTGAAATATGAAGTCGTAATCACTTCAGCTTTCTGCTTTGTGCAAATCACAAAAGCAACTGTGAAGAAGCCAGAATTCACGGTTGATAATCAGTATTTGGGTAAACCCTCCCTTTAGTTGAGGCCAACATTTTGCTGTAAGAAAAATGAGTTAACCCACATGCCAGAAAACAAATCAGAGGAAAAATATTCCTCTCTCTGTCTCCCTTCTCCCTAGATATTTAATTTCCATAATCGTTTCTGAAATTTTGAACATTATTCTGTTTTATCAGAGTTTGAAGGTCAGGATGGTAAGACAGGACAATATTTTCATCAAGATTATTCTACCATCTTCTTATTAAATTTTAGGGGAAACAGAAGAGAGTTTACAAAACATGGCTTTCAAACATGTTGGCACAATAATGATTATGAAACGCTCGATCCAGTGAACACAGGAAGCTGGGCAGGACGCTTACCCCAGCAGGTTGAACCCACAGGTTAAAGAGTGTGAAATGCATTACACTAAAAGCTCCGTGAAATGCTAATTTCTTCAGCTGAATTTTTAAAAGAGCCTAGTCATTGGCTTGACAAGAGAGACTGCTAAATTCAGTCAAGTGAGAAATGGAGATGTGTGTTTTAAGAAGTGGAGGAAAAAGTGGTTAGCTATCTCTGTTACCCTCCCCCTTCTGCAGGGAGTGTTGCCAGACATTGGCATTATAACACTCTTAGCTGGAGGATCTCAGTTGGCTTCTATTGCAGTTCTAGAATCGGGAAGGTGCTCACTCTGTAAGTAGGATGAGTGTGGTAATGAGCTGAAGGTGGAGGCTGGCTTTATAGCAGAAAGAGCTACGGAAAGCAGGCACAGGATATGAAAAGCACGCGGCTGCTTTCGGCTTCTTTCCTTGCTAACATTAAAGCAAAGAGACTTCCTTATGGTTCCTCAGAGCTGGCCCAGTTGAGAGATGGCTGTTCATTCTCTCTCTCCCTTCCTCTTCCCCTCTGCCCCCAGCATCATAGATAGCTCAGCTTTGACTTGATGGTGTGAGCCTTACCAGAAGCAACTCCGTTTTGACCTACCCTGTCCATCCTGTGCAGTAGCTCTGTCCCATGCAATGGCGTCCCTGAATTGTGTGTAGCAGTTCAGGATGTGGTGGGAACTTTTCAAAGCCTGAAGATGATGCAGCCTAACCCTACCATGAATGCTTTTGCTTCATGTCTTTCCCTGCTGAGACTTTGTGGATCCTCGCTCAGTCCTGCAGCCTGTCAGAGTCAGTATAGAACTGTAACTGTCATCCGTCGGTGAAAACCTGAAGGGAGACGTGTCTGTTTCCCTTAAAGTATTGATAGCTTCCAAGTGCAGAGAGTGTGAATTCCAGGGATGAGGTGGAGGCTGAAGAGACGGCTCGGTGGTTAAGACAGATTCCTGTTCTTACAGAGGGCCTCAGATTCCTGTTCTTACAGAGAGCCTCAGTTCAATTCTTAAAACCCACACTTAGTGATTCACAACTACCCGTGACTCCAGCTCCAAGTGGTCTGACACCCTCTTTTAGCCTCTGCAGGTTCTTAAACATACACAAATACACACCATACACACACACACACACACACACACACACACACACACACTAAAAATAAAAATGAAAAAATAAGATGGGACAGGATGGTGGTGTGAATAGATAATTTTTTCTAAATTGAAAAAGTCAAATTTATTTTTAATGAATAATAACATGTCAGCGGCAGCTTGTGGTAAATTCTGCTTACCTCCTGCAGCCAGGAAGCAGAGAGCAAGAAAGACAGGAGGCCAGAACCAAGTGAAACCTTTGAATAGCATGCCCTTAACAGCCCCTCCCCAACAAGGCCTCTCCGTACACTGAAATGCACCTACAACATTGTATCCAAATGCTGAGTGGCTCAAATGGTAACTCTTGAGTAGACTCCAGTTCCCATGTTCTAATCCTCATTGGCTAGGTCCTCACAGACACTCAGTGGCATGTTTGCTGAATGTTAGGAATCTCAAGTTGAGACTGTTAGAACTCAAGTTGATAAAATCTCCATTTTTTGTTTCTAAGGATGAGGGTCAGAACTGGTTTTGTACAATTAATTCTCCGGATAGATAGCAAATGTGGTTTCAAATGATTTTGAAATCATCATGGGCTGTTAAAAATATCAGCAGTCTCTCCCACTTTGGTCAAGATTTAAACACATATTTAAAGATGTCATTGATGAACCCAGAATACTGAAAACACACCAGCTTTTGAAGAGCTAAAAGCCAGCCAGCACCTCTATCTTTCAGGGCCCAAGGTGAACAATCTTAAAATGAAGATAACTAATGGTTTCCAGTCCAGACAGAAAAGACATCTTTCCTTTTGGGAAAAAAGAGAAAAAACTTTTTGAGGACATTTCTCTGCCTGTTAAAAGATGCTTCAGTGTGTGTTATAAAAGCTTTTGAAAGGAAGACACGGAGCCAGAACAAATACAGTCCAGGATCCTTAGAGAAATGAGATCTGACAGGAACGGCATCCATTGTCACCTTCCTTCTTGGAAAGACACACCCAGCATCTTCTCTTTTCCTAGCATGGTATTTGGTCTCAAGCCTAGGCAGGTCTTCTTGGACACCAATTCTCAATTCTTAGGGACTTTGATATTTTCAGTCAGTGTTTTATGTAATTAGAACAGGTTGGAAATAGTTTAAAATCCCAACTATACAAAATTCCAAGTTATACTAAATGAAAGATCAGTGTTTGTTACCAGCCCAGGGTCTGGAAGTGTCTTTTCATATAAAAGTATTGCAGGCCTGATACCACCTAGGTCATGACATGACAGGGCACCTTGGTCCATGACCTGTGGTATAGGAATAGCCTGCAGTTTAAATGTGTCTTCAAAATTTATGTTTCAGAAACTCAATTTTCGATGTCATAGGTTCATGACACTTGAGAAGTGGGATTTTTGAGTTCAGAACTCTGAACCATGAACATCTACTAGTCTGTAGGCAGATTGATTAATGCATGCCAGGCCCAGTCTCCCTCCCTCTGCTTGCTGCCTGATGATCATGATGTAAAGCTCTCAGCTACTACCCCAGGGCTGTACCTGTCTGCTTCCCACCATAATGGTCATGGACTAACGCTCTAAAACTGTAAGCAAGATTATAATAAATGCTTTCTTTTGTAAGAGTTGCCTTGATCACAATATCTCTTCAGAGTAATAGAACAGCAAATAAGATACCATCTCTACACTTTAAATTTGTATTTTATTTTACATTATGTGTGTGTGTGTGTGTGTGTGTGTGTGTGTGTGTGTGTAAATGTGAAGGCAAGGCACATGAAGGCAAGAAGAAGGCATTGGATCTCATGGACCTGGAGTTAAAAAGGCCCACTGTGGGTGATGAGAACAAATTTTGTGTCCTCTGCAAGAACAGTATGTGATCTAGCTGCTGGTCCTTTCTCCAGCCCTCCAACTATACACTTTTTACCTTGGATTTTCTTATCAGCTTGTCTGCATCACATGGAGAAGTAATAGCAAACAGATTGAGAATCACTTTTCTTGACTTTTTAATTCGGCATTTACCTGGTTATCATGTGATTGATGATAGCATAATCTTCCTTCCAAAAATATTATACAAAGTAAGCAAGGATATCGTTATACTTATGGTGTGAAAGTTGTTCCAAAGCCTAGCACACACTAAGGAAAACTAGTGTGATCTTGTGGAACATTGTGACGGAACCCAGACAGGGATTCACTATGAAGCCCCAGCTGCCTTGGAATACCCTATGCAAACCAAACTGACCTTGAACTCACAGAGATCCTGTGTACCTCCTAGGGCTAGGCTGGAATTAATGGTGTAGTTCAGCATATCTGACAGAATTCGCTTTATCTTAAGAAATGAAATGTAGCACGAATAATAAAAACCCAGAGACAGATATTGGAGTCCAAGCTGAAGATCAGAAAAGCAAAACAGCCAAACCACTAGAGAAGTCTTATCTCTACCAAGCTGGGAAACTGCAGAGTGACTCTTGAGCCTCTGTCTCCTCCCATTTTATATTCCCCTTTGGTGATGGGATTAAAGGTGAATGGCTCCCTAGTACTGGAGTTAAGGGTATGAGCCACCACCACCTGGATCTGTTTCTGCATTGATCTTGTATAGCCCAGGGTGGCTTTGAACTTACAGAGATCCATCTACTTCTGTCTTCCGAATCCTAGGATTAAAGAACACTGCTTGGCCTCTAGTGGCTTAGTTTTACCCTCTGATTTTCAGGCAAACTTTATTTATTAAAACATAAATAAAATATCACTATAATGCAGCTCCCCAAGACTTGTTCAAGTGAAGAAAAACAAAAATAACTCGTTTCAAAATCCTAAGATACTCATACATGGGGTTGTCAGGAGATAGATTCAGATATTTATAGGTGTAAAGACCACTGGAGATTAATGTAAGGTAAGTATTAGTACCATCAACAGCATCCCTGTCCTCCTAGAAATGAGCCACATGCTCTACCCCATCCTTACTTAGCACAGTGTAATTGCCCTCATTAAAACCGTCAGTATGTTTTATCGTAGATGATGACAGGCCTCTATGTCTCTTTGTCAGATCTTAGAGGTTAACTTGAAAAACAGATTTTGTGCACACTGATTGCAGTTAAGCACATCTTAGTGGATGTAAAATAAAAGGCTAAAGTTGTGGGGTTTCTGTATTTGAGACAGGATCTTACTATGTATGTCAGGCTGGTCTTGAACACACGATCCTGGTCTTTGAGCCTTGCAAGCACTGGGATTGCAGGCTGTACCACATGGATGTGTGACCACATAGAATCAGTGAACTTGAGAAATGTGAGGGGGTGGGGCTCGCAAATCTTCCCAAGTCACAGATTAAATACAACTGATGACTAGGGCTAAGGGCACAACACTCATGACACTCTCTTTGACCCTGGGGGAGCTGGTATGCAGCATAAGGGGCTTTCAAACCATGCATTGCCTCACTCTAAATCTTGGCCTGGTCTGTGCTAAAGCGATCTCTACCTTCTCATTTCATCTTGATAGGCTGAGAGAGGTCTGAAAGCTGGTTAATGTCATGGAAAATACCCTCTGCTCCTTCCTGCATGAATCCTGGAAGATATAGTGTCTGTGTTTACACATCCATTCTGGAAGGAACTGGCAACAGCCTAGACAGGAACCGTTACAGACTCCAATATTCCTTTTCTCTTTGTGTATGTATTATCAGTGCACGTTTGAATTACTGTGTGTAAACCTTTATCTCTGGAGTGCCTTTATCTATTTCTTCTCATTTTAGTTCAATTAATCTGTTACTATTGTTACTGTTGTTGTTGAGAAAGAGGCAGACTATGTAGTGTAGTTAGAGGCCACTTGTTTATTTTTTGGCTGCCCAGACTCCCAAAATAATCACACAGAAACTATATTATTTAAATCACTGCTTGGTCTCTTAGCTCTAGCTTCTGGTTGGCTAGATCTTACATCCTAAAGTAGTCCATCTCCGTTAATCTGTGTATTGCCACGAGCCTGTGACTTACCGAGTAAAGTTCTGGTGTCTGCCTCCAGCAGGGCTACATGGCTTCTCTCTCTGACTCCACCTTCTTTTTCCCAGCATTTAGTTTAGTTTTCCCCACCTAGCTAAGTTCTGCCCTGCTATAGGCCCACAAATTAGTTTCTTTATTAACTAATGGTATGGTATTTACAGCATACAAAGGGGAATTTCACATTACCTCCACTTTTCTGTTTAAATAAAAAGGAAGGATTTAACTTTAACATAGTAATATTACATATAACAAAACAGGTATCAAGTAAGAATTATAGTTACAATGTTTATATCTACCTTATTTTTTTATTATAACTAAGGAAAACTATAACTATATATTCTTTAACTCTATCAAAGACTCCAGAAGGATATAACATTACCTAAATTAACAGGAAGTGTGAGCAATTTTTAAAATTCTAGAATTGACAGAGACATCCTAATGTTCTGTGGAGATGGGGAAGGAGCACGAGACACAAACAAACCTACGTGTATAAGTTCACAAGATCCGTGCAAATGGGCCCGTAGGAAAAATAGTGAACAGAGGGGGTGAAAGAGGAAGTGGGAATGGCGCCTTTAGCTTTTAAAGGTTTCCCAGCACATGCACATGAGGGGGAAGACGTGTCTACGTCAGACGCTGATGACGGGTGGCACTACGCCCTGCGTGCCTGGGCACGGGGGCTTCTACGTCACACGCTGATGACGCAGATAGCGGGCGACTCATGCATGTGCACCTGGGATATGTATGCTGGCCTCTGAATCCAAAGTGCAGCCTTATGGGTGGCTAAAGGAATTACACATCCCATTGTCTGGACAGTCACCCAAAGTTCTTTTGTACCTTTGGGGCATTCATCTTTAGCCTACAGGCCCATAGTATTTGGCAGACTTTTCCTGATGCAGGAAATTTTAAAGACAGTTTTTCCTATATTGGCAGTTTGTCAGTCACATTTTTCTGTGTCCTTCAGAATGTCTAGCAGATTCTTTTATGAAGCAGGAACCCTGAATGATTGTCTCATCTTTAGGCAAGTTTAACAGTCATTTCTCTGTGGGTCCTACATGTCCAATTATATACAGTGTAGCAATTATCAGTCTAGGCAAGAGAAGTTTTTTGCCCAAATGACTAATTAACGTCAGAAGGAGCCTCTTTGATGCCCATCCTCCTCTTGAAGTAATTGGTGCTGCCAGGAGCAGATGTGTTTCATTGTCATGAAAGGTCCTAAGTTCTTAAAACCTTTTAAATGTCATATTTTGTAGTCTTTGAAAGGTTTGAAGAATGTCTATTCATCTGAAATACATCTCTGTACATCTAGAAAATCCAACTAACATGACTACAAGCTTGACTATTACAGATGATTATCTATTAACTTATATTTTAATTATATGTTACATTTTTAAATGAGCAGCACAAACACAATACCTGAATGAAAATCAAAAATATACATATAATAAAATTGACCTTAAATTTGTATTAATAAGCCAAGATCCATACCAATGCAAATTTTTATAGTATATCCCCCTTTAAATGCAAATTTTGGGAATATGGGCATAGTTCTCTCCAAACTGCTTCTTGTTTTTTGTTGGACAAAGTATTTTTGGGTGTTTATGGAGACCTTTCAGGGGCTCTTGGTCCATCAAACCACCTGGAAGAAATTTACAGGTTTTTATCTTTTATAGAAACAAAACCAGGATCTCTTTTCCAAAGCAACATATCCTTAGACACAAATTTTGAAGTCAAGATACCTTTATGTTGGTTTATTTTAGCATCCCATACAATGAAGTGTCTCTCTGTACTTAGCTCACTTATAGTAAAAATTAAAGAAAATACAATAATATACATAATCCAGACTCTCTGTGTATATTTCATCTTTACATGGCTTATTTTTTATTTTATTACTTTTTTTTACAAGTTTAATATTTATTTTATTATCTTTACTCCTTTAATCTATGACTGCTTATATTGGCCTCTTTAAAGACTTTGTTTTATTTTTTAAATTTCATAACTCTCTATACTTTTTATTATTTACTTAAATCACAGCTTGACCTATTAGCTCTAGCTTATGATTGGGTAGGTCTTACATCCTAAACTAGCCCATCTCCATTAATTTGTGTATTGCTATGAGGCCGTGGCTTACCAGGTAAAGTCTCTGGAGGGGCTACATGGCTTTTCTCTGACTCTGCCTTCTTTTTCCCAGTATTTGGTTTAGTTTTCCCCACCTACTTAAGTTCTGCCTGCAAAGTAGTTTCTTTATTAACCCATGGTATTTACAGCATACAGAGGGGGAACCTCACATCATATGTAGCCCTGGCTGGACTCAAACTCAAAGAATCACCTATCCCTGTGTCTTGAGTGCTGGAGTTAAAGGTGTATACCATTACACCTGCCTCCTGTACCAGGAGCTCAATATTCAGTTAGTCTAGCTGGTCAGAAGGTTGTTTGGGTTCCTCCTGTCTCCACCTCCCAGCACTAGAATTAGAGGTGAACTTGAAAGGTTGTAGGTGGATGCTTAAGATTTGAACTCTGACCCTCATGTGTGCAATGTGAATGCTTTACTTGATGATCTAACTCCCAGCTCTCATTGTTTTTTAGGGAGGAGGATTAATTTTTGTAAACAATGTATCTAGAAAAAAAATCACCTTAGTTTTACTTTCTCCATTTCATACTCTGTGGCCAAGGGTGATCAATGGGATTTTAGAGTATTTGGGAGAGGCTTGTAAGCAAGCATATATTAAGTCAATTGACTTGTCTGGATGTTTTCCTATTTGCTGTTTATATTTTCTCTTCTTGGAGTCCTGCAGCCATCCTGTGGCATGCAATTATGATTCTAGTATTTGGGGGGCAGAGATAGGCAGATTCCAGGGTAATGAGAAAAGCAACTATTATGGTGACATGATGTTGAACCATCAGAACTATGAGCTAAATAAAACTTTGTAAATTACTCAGCCACAGATATTTCGTTTTAGTAACAGACAACAGATGAATATATGCAAACACAGTTTTCTCCAGAAAGACATCTAAGCCCCTAGTGGGCCATTTATATAATTTTGCATCATTAACCAGAACACTTGTGTTCAAGTTGGCATATTTGCCTCTTGATGACGTTATGAGTGCTTAGGTTCCCCATGAGCAGCGATTAGACAACTGGCTTACTTTCCAAGACCAGGATCCATCTGCTGCAAGGCCCTTCCCAGAGCACAGTCTGCATGCAACCCTGGAAAATCCACTTTTCACCCTTTTACTCCTGGAAGAAAATGTTGGTGATTTTCTAATAACGGTTTCATTTCCTTCCAGACAGCTGTTCTCAGAAGCTCGATAATCAGAGTATCCCTGTGTACCAATCACTGGTGACAAGGCGATCCTGAAGGTCTTGTGTATGTGAAAAAACAACAAGAAAATTAAGCTTCTCTCCAGCCCTTAATTTTACTTTTTAAAGCTTATTGGTTTTCTTTTATATGTATGAGTGTTTTACTGTATGCATATATGTACACTGCTTGTGTGCCTGTTGTATGTAGAGGCCAGAGGACATTGGATACCCTGGAATTAGAGGGAATATAAAGTTTTGAGCTATCATGTTGGAACCCAGATCCTCTGTGTGAGCAGTCAGTGCTTTTAACCCACAAATCAACTCTCCACAATCTTCTAATGTATTTTTAATGCAGGCAAATGATTTATCATTTTTTAAAATTTGAATTTTCTGTTACAATTAGAAAATTTTTCTTACTCCACTGAATTTATGTAATGTTTATTTTATTTAAATGAGTGGTCTGTTTGGGGACTTAAAATGTGACTTAAATTTTTCTGTCACATTTCCTTGGTTTGGATAGACTCTTCTATCATTTTGCTTTCTAGCACCTTGTATTCCTAGCGCCCACAATTTTTACTTTATCCTGACATGCTTTTTCCTGTGCGGCATATGGGATATAGTCTATAAGATAAACTTATATTGTTCTTCCAAACTTTGCTGTTTGTATCCAGAACAATGTACTTAGTACTGTCAATCAAATGTGGTATCAACGTCTATATGCCCATCAATTTTCTAGTAGTCATATTACAAAAAAGAAAAAAAATAAAAAATATTTGTAATTTGTAATTAATCTTAATACATTCATTTAACTCAATATATTCTAAGGACAACCCTTTCTATATGTAAATATCATAAAATTTTCTTCATTTATCTTTTTTCTTTTGCCTTTTTATTTCATATTATATCTTTATAATCTGCTAGTTTATACTTTTAGCACAGCTTAATCTAAAATAACTAGTGCCCAGTAGTTAATGGCTCACATATTGGGTGGACATTGACCAATCAGAGCAGTGTGTTCTAGAATCACAGACTCTGAAGGCCTGTTCCAAGCAGACAGCTTGGAAGCCTGGTTGTTTATGTTTGTGAATTCACCAAAGCTCTTGCATGAGAATCCCATGGACTCATGTTTCAAACAGGGAAATAAAAGTCATATGTATCCCTTATCAATGTTCTTAGCAGTCGTGTGATGCTCTGAGCAGTTTCACAGCTGGAAGACACTGTCACCACTGTCTACACATGAGCAGAGTGCATACTGCATGGACAATGGTGGGAAGTTTACTTTTCTCGTCTGGGTGGGATGACAACATAATTATTAAAAATATTATGATTTCAAAAATCTTACAGTTTTTTGTATTACTTTAATGCCTTCCTAGAAGTCACAGGCAGTCAGTGGGGGGAGCAAAGAAGTAGATTCATTATTAAAACAATCATCAAATTCTCAGTGAGATGAGTGAGCACCATACTCTGTGGATAAAATCACAAATAATGACCAGTCATTCTGACAAGAAATCACAAGGCTCTAGAGTGAAGATTTGTTGGCAACATTGAGTGATACTTCAATCCTGACCACTCTGTAATCCAGGGTATATATGAAAATGGGAATAGAGATTATAAAAACACTACTGTAATTCAGGGCATCTCAGATCAGATGATAAAACAAACATGACTGCTGCGGAATAATCTTTCTGTTCACTGTGAATATATATTACTCTCACTGGTTACTAAAGAAGCTGATTGGCCTATAGCAAGGCGGGATAAAGTTAGGTGGAATGAGCAAACTGAGGATACTGGAATGAAAAATGGCAGAATCAGGAGAGATGCCAGCCACCAAAGAAGCAGCACATGTAGAAAATTAGATAGCAAGCCATGCACCACATGCCAAAACATAAATAAGAAATATGGGTTAATTTAAGTATAAGAATTAGTTAGTAACAACTCTGAGCTATCAATTGAACATTTATAAGTAATATCAAGTCTCTGTGATGGTTATTTGGGAGCAGGTGATTGGAACAGGAAAACTCCACTACATAGTACAAAATGCTCAGAAAACTCTAAAGGATGTTGGAAGGTTCCTAGTGAGTTCTTCATCACACTGCCAGGCTTTTAATATTTGATAAAAGCTAAAGAACCTGGAAAAGCTGTAAATAAACTTATTAACAATTTTTTCTTGCAATTTTAGAGCTGACTAATTCAGTGTTCATTCAGCCTAGATTATTGATGGGCAAGAAATGCTGAACCAATCTGTGTTTCACTTAGATAAAAATAAACAACTTTAGTTCTAGCATGTGGGAGGCAGAGGCAGGCAGATCTCTGTGATTTTAAGCCCAGTTCAGTCTGCATTGTTGTAGGCCAGGCCAAACATGGCTACCTAGTTGAGACCTTGTTTTTCTTTCTTTTTTTAAATATAGTAATTCTGTAGGGTATGAGCTAAGACTTAATAGCAATGCCCTGTGGTAGCAAACAGATCATTGTGTTTCTTTATGGCATTTAAGAATGTGCAGAAAAGGAGCTGAGGAGACATCTCAATTGATAAAATTCTTGCTGTGCAAGAATGAGGATCCAGGTTTGACCCCCTAGCACCCACACAAAAGCAGAGAGTAGTTATATGAATGTGTAATCCCAGCAATGGGGAGAGGGAGGCAGACAGATTCCTGGGGCTTGTTGCCAACCAGTCTAACTGAACCAGTAAGTGCCAGGTACCAGTGAGAGGTCCCATCTTTAAACAAAATGGTGAACAGAGTCCTGAGGAATTACAGTGGTCTCTGGCATACACACACACACACACACACACACACACACAAACACACACACGTACAACTGCACACATTTCTGTACCTTTATGCATAAGGGCACACGCTAAACATCCACATGCACACATGCTAAGCATCCACGAGACACAACACAGAAAGGTCAGAAAAGAAAACAGTAAGAACATATCCACAAGGTGTAACAATGAATGGGGCCGTTTGTTTGTGTTTTCTGTCCTGCCCGGTACCCCACAGCCGGCAAGCCCCAAAGAAAATCACAC
>LOEQ01005033.1:125942-141009 GCA_001685075.1 Bramus lutescens | reverse complement strand
AGCCAAATGTATTTATGTATGTCCTCTTTGTAAAACAAGTAGAAAAATTCAGGTTTCCCGGATCGCTTGATGGCACAAATATGCTAGAATGCACAGAGTGCATGTCCCTGGATATTGGAGGCTACTTGAGTGTGGGGCTTCAAGACCAACTGAGGCAATATATCAAGACTATCCACTGCTGCTGGTGTTTTCATCATCATACTTCGTTTTAGGCTGTTTTCTCCCCCTTTTTTCTTTTTCCTGTAATGCTAGTTTTTTACCACAGTGAAACCTGTGATAGCTGAGAATATCTAGGTACAAAATAATTTTCTGCAAAACATTTCTATGACAGTGTTTTATTGACATCTAGAATTGGTTAAGAAGCCTCATGAAATACCTTCTTTTTTCAGCTGCAAAAATTAATAACATTTGAAATATGTCTTATATTTTAGTAAAATATTTACAATCCATAAAAGCAAATAGTTTATTTTAGTTTATGCATAAAGTTCCCTCTATATAATTACAAATGTTGTTGTCTTTCCCTTACATGTAACATCCTTTCCAAAGATACAAATAGTCTAACTAAGTGTAGTATATAAATAGTACGGCCTGTTGTTGGGTGGGGTGGTGAGTTCCTTCCTTGTAGAACAAGCGTTACTGCTTTCAACAGATCTAAGCCTTTCTCTTTTGGGGTGCCTGTTTATTATGTGATAGTCAAGTGCAACTTCGCTTCATGTGCTTGTTAAGAGGGCAGAAATAGAATAAATTAACCTGCTTGTTCTTGCCTTTAAGCTGAAGTTAGGAATTATTTCTACAAATTTTACTAGAGGTAATGCCTACTTATTTTCTATTGTTTATTGTGACTAGTTTATTTATTAACAAATGAGAACACAGTTGAGAGAAATAGTAGCATTTCTAGCTGGTTTCATAAAGTCTTCTAGTGCTGCTGGAGTTCAAAACCAGGGAGGGCTTCATATGTTCTAGTCTCTTGTATTGGAGTTTTATCTAGCTCCAGCCTTAGTTTCATAGAGTTGCAGAGAATCAATCTCAGGAGTCACTAATAATAGTATTGTCATTGAACACTAATCGCAACTTCACTGGAACATTTTAGATGAGTTAATTACTCATATGGAATCTATCTTTTTTATCTATTTATTTATTGGAGGCAGGTTCTTACTGTGTATGTAGTTCTTGCTGGTTTGTAGACGAGGTTGGCCTTAAACTCACTGATATCTGCCTGCTTCTGCTTCTTGAGTACAAGGCAGATGCCATTGAGTCAGGCTTACTTAATATTTATTTAAAAATGTATGCATGTGAGAGTACCTGTTGAAGTCAGAGTGCATCAGATTTCATGGAACTGCTAGCTGGGAACCAAGGTCCGTTGTAAAAGTAGAGGGCACCCTTAACCTCTGAACCATCTGTCAAGCCCCAAAATATTCTTTTTTCTTTCCTTTTTGTTTTTTTAATTGTTTGGTTTTTTGTTTTTGTTTTTTTGAGACAGGGTTTATCTGTATAATAGCCCTGGATGTCACTCTGTAGATCAGTCTGAGTTCCAACAAAAGTCTTAAGAGAGAGCCATTGTTTATTACTCCTTTTCATGCTGGAGAGATGTCTCAGTGGTTAAGAGCACTTGTTCTTATAAAGAACCTTTAATCCCAGCACTCGGGAGGCAGAGGCAGGCAGATCTCTGTGAGTTTGAGGCCAGCCTTGTCCATAAGAGCTAGTTCCAGGATAGGCACCAAAGCTACAGAGAAACCTTGTCTCAAAAAACTAAAAAATAAAATAATAATAATAAAAAAGAACCTAGATTCAGTTTTCTGCAACCACACAGTAGCTCACAACTGAAGGTCTCTTCTGACTTCTGTGGGTACCATGCACACACATGGTTGAAAGACAAATACAGGCAAAACATTCATACACATAAATAAACAAAAAAGAATCAGGAGACTGGAAAAATAGCTCAGGTTAATAGTACTGGTAGTTCTTCAGAGGACCCCCATTTGATTCCTAGCACTCACATGGCAGCTCACATCCTTGTTTCTTCAGTCAGTCCTAGGGTATCCAACACCCTCTTCTGGCCTCTCTAGGCACCAGGCACCCAGGTGGTACACAGCCATACACACAGGCAAAACACTGATACACATAAAATAAAATTTCTTACTTCACAGACGACATGCACAGAATACCTTGCTGTGCCATCTAAATAGTAGTAAACCACAGAGCTGAGGTTCGAGGCAGCAGGGACAGGTTCCACAGGGCAAGGTTCTATCGTATATTGACTCATACTCATGGACATTGGTACTCCTTTCCCACCTGTGTGATGGTCACTCAAAACTCTACATCAGTAGTACAGTTATCGTGAAGTTTTATCTTATGAGGCGGATAACTATTTCAGCTAGTGCTAAATTTTTTTACTTATCTAGTTTTCTATAGATGAAGTGGCATTATGTTTCTTGGATTGAAGTAATGAGTAAATAATTGTTAAAGGAGAAATTCAGAGGATGCCTTGAGTTGCTACTTAAAACCGAATGCATGACTTTCCCTTGTTTGTATGTAAGTAGTTGTTAGTCTAAATGGCTTTGAGTTCATGTTCTAGATATATTTAGTAGTCTTTGGCCTAGCCATAACCTTAATTTTTATAGTAGTTTTCCAACATTGATGTAAAATGACAGTAACATGTATAATGTACACTGTGCTTGATTTGGTGTCCCGTATGTTATTGATGTAGTCCCAGTTTACTTGCCAAAATTCATGTCAGTTAATAGAGGTCATTTGTGCTAGACAGCTAAGGCAAGAAGATGAAGAGTTTGAGGCTAGGCTATACACTTGAAACCTGGGATTTTTGTTTTGTGTTCCTGGTTGTTTTAGTAAGGCAGTGTCAAAGTAGCTAGACTAGCTTCAAACTTAGTGTGTTGAAGGATGACCTTCAGTTTTCTAGCTTCCTGTTTCCCAACTTCTCAGGTTACACGTCTAGCTAAAACCTTATAATTTTGCAAGGTAAATACATATTACAGTTATCCCTATGTTGTTGCATTTCCACACTCATTTTTTATGATGGTTTTGAAAGAATTTGAAGAACTTCAGGTGTGCTTATGTTGGTAAAGATACTCAACACTTTGAATGCTAATAAACCCCTCAAAATGTTTGATTTTTTTTAAGAGAATTCCTTGGTTTTGGATTAATGATAGTTGATAAAGTCTATACAAATAGTCCCATATCTGAAAAACTTGAAACACTTGAGGTACAGAGCATTTTGGATGACAATATGCAGTACTTACACATATGTGTAAACATTATTTTCTGTTGTTAATCACTATTTCTTTCCTTGACTAAAAATTTTTAAAACCCAGTGCTTTTATATTTCTCAGAAAATTTGCATCTAGCATCTAATAGTTTGCTTGCCTTATTTCTCTGTCACTTGTTTGCTTACTTTGCAGGGGACATTTACTGATGAAAAGTCAAAAGCTTCCCACCATATTTATCCATGTCCTTCCTCACAAGAGGATGGTAAGTTAGCTTTTATATATTGTATTGTGATGCTTAAATAAGTAGCTTTCTTGTAAAAAAAATGGCTAAATATGCCACCATTGAAACCTAGAGTTCTTTGTTTTGTTTATTGTATCACTTGCCCTGCATGTGTTAGTCTGAATATATCATTTGATCCTTTTAGAAAGTTTTTACCTGTGCTGCTCAGTGCTCTAACCAGTTAGACATGTTCTAATGTAGCAGTGTTTAAATATTTATTTATTATGGTGAGCTCATAGAGGCAAGAGGACCAGAGGGACAGTGTGTGTGAATTAAATTTTTCCTATGAGGCAAGAGTATGGGTTGCCTGACCCATCCAACTTGAATACCCACTCTTAACATTAAAGTGATGGTGTAGCACATTCATGTTGGCTTTGAATCGAAATTTTTCCTCAGTCTCCCAGATGCTGTTTTGTATGGTTATTGATTTGCTTAATAGTATTCATAAATCCCTAGAATTTTTCACTTTAGTCCTTTAACTTTCTCTGATTGGATATTTCAAGTAACTCGTCATAAACTCTCATCTTCTGTTTGAGCATGCCTGTTAAAAAAACAATTTTTAAAAATTTATTTATTTTCTGTATATGATTGTTCTTCCTACATGTACGCCTTTAAATCAGAAGAGGGCATCAGATCCCAGATGGTTGTGAGCCACCATGTGGGTGCTGGGAATTGAACTCAGGACCTCTGGAAGAGTAGCCAGTGCTCTTAACTGCTGAACCATCTCTCCAGCACCCCAAACAATTAATTATTAAGTTCATTGGTGTCTTTTCTGTTCTTCAACATCTTAGGGTTTTTTGGCTTTTTTTTTTTTTGCAATTTTATTACTTTTATTAGACAGAGTTTAGACAGGGTTAGAACTCACTATGTAGACCAGGCTGGCCTGAAGTCAGAGAGCAGCCTGCCTCTGCCTCCTGAGGACTGGGATAAAAGTCTTGCACCAGGCTTAATTTTTCATTTTGTTTGTTTGTTTATTATTTTTTCATGACGGGGCTTCTCTGTAACAGCCCTAGCTGTCCTGAAACTAACTTGTAGACCAGGCTGCTTTTTTTTGTGTTTTGCCTATGTGTGTGTCTATATACCATGTGCATGCAGTGTCTGCAGGAGCCATCTGGGCCTCTGGGACGAAAGTCACAGGGTTGTGAGCCATCTTGTAGGTTCTGGAAAATCTAACCTGGGTCCTCTGGAAAAGCAACCAGTACTCTTAACCACTAGCCCCTATTGGCAGTTCTTTTTGTTTTCTTTTTGGAGTCAGGGTCTCACTGAGTTGTCCTGTGGCTTTGAACTCGGCTATGGCTGGCTTAGGTTTTTTATTTTCTTGAGAGTTGTTTTAGGTACTTTTGTTTTCTCCAGCTCTGGTTTTGGTACATTTCTCTTTCCTTCTTTTTATTGATTGAGACAGTTTCTGTGTAACTGCTCTGACTATCTTGGATCTTGTTTTGTAGACCAAGCTGGCCTTGAACTCACACAGTTCCACCTGCCTCTGCCTTCTTCACCCTGGATTGGATTGGATTAAAGGCGTGTGCCACCATGCCTGGCTTGGTACATTACAAAAAAACAGAAACAAAAAACCCCCATGTTTCCCAGTTCGTATAAAAAGTTTTGGATAGGGGAAAAACATTCCATTCTTAAGTAATTCCATTTAGTGGTTCTTTTCTACACCCTTAATGAGGTACAATTCCTATCCTTTCCTTGAATATTTTGTTTTTTTTTAGTTAAAATATTAATATATTGCTGGGCATAGTGAGTGATACATACCTTAATCCCAGCACTTGAGAAGCAGAGACAGATGCCTCACCAGAAGTTTATTATATACACATGTGTTTTTGGGTGCATGGAGCTCAGAGGACAACTTGTGGAGTTCTCTCTTTTTCTTGTATGTGGGTGTATGCATATCACTATCAGAGGATGTTGTGTGGATGTTGTGTGGAAGTTCTTTTCCCACCATGTGGGTTTCAGCTATCAAGCTCATGTTCTGAGTCTTGGCTGCAAATGCCTTCATCTGCTGTCCATGTCATAAAGACAGCTTTATGAGTGCTGACTCCATCTTCAAATGTGTGTCCCTTTAGAACAACAGGAACAAAAGATAAGGGCTGATTTGGGTAGTAGAATTTTTGGCAGTGAAGCCTGTGAAAAATTTCCTAATAATAATAGCTATGTAGACACGTAAATATACATTTTATTTTTTCTTTTCGAGACAGTGATTCTCTGTAGCTTTGGAACTAGCTCTTGTAGACCAGGTTGGCCTTGAACTCACAGAGATCCTCTGCCTTCCAAGTGCCGGGATTAAAGGCATGCACCACCACTGCCCAACGTAAATCTACATTCTTTATAAGATTTAATCTTTAAAAACATGACTAATTGAAAAAAGCCAAATTTAAACCAGCACAGTCTTTGAAGATACAGTATTCTTACAGCAATTTTTACTGTTTTTAGAGAATCCAGAGGTTTGTTGGAAGTAGTTCAGTGTTGGAAGGTATTTGTTGACAAGACTGTCGACCTGAGTTCAATCCCTGGGATCCATCTGGTAGAAGAAGACAACCAGCACCCACATGTTGTCTGTGATAGGGCTGTGCATTGCTTTTAGACCTATAGGAGGAGCACATGAGGAAGTTGTTGGTGCACATATACGTACATGACAGTTGGAGATAGGCTTCAAGTGTCTTTCTTGATCAGTTTCTACTTTTTTAGAAAGATTCATTTATATAAATATTATATATAAATATCATTATATATTATATAAAAATATATTTAAAGAAAGGGCTTCTTTTTGTAGCCTTGGCTGTCTTGGAACTCATTCTGTAGATCAAGCTTGTAAACGGAGGTTTCTTTGTCCTACCCATCTTGCAGCCATTTCTAAATCACACGAGGCTTAATATTAATTACAAACAATTTGGCCTTTAGTCTATACTTATTTGTAACTAGCGGTTAACATTAAATTAACCCATGTCTATTCATCTAAGTATTGCCACATGGCCATGACTTTTCTGGTCTGATGGTATGCTCTTTCTTGAGTGGTTGGCTGCCATCTCCCCAGTTTCACCCTTTTTCCCTGTATTTTCAGTTTGGCTTTACCCCCTGCCATTATTCTGCCTTGCTGTAGGCCAAAGCAGCTTCTTCATTAACGAATGGGATAAGATCTTTTCACAACATACAGAATGGTTATCCCACAGTACAGGTTGGCCTCCAGCTCAAGAGATCTGCCTGCCTCTGCCTCCCTAATGCTGGGATTAAAGGTGTACACCATCATTGCCTGGCCCTTAAGATCTATTTTTCATTTTGTGTGTCTATATGGGAATATGTGCATGTAAATATAGGTGCCTTCAGTGGTCAGAAGAAGGTATTAGGTTCCCTAGAGCTGGAATTACATCGGGTTTGTTGTGAGCTTCCCAATGTGAGTGCTGGGAACTGAACTCTTTATATCCTCTGCAAGGATTGAATATTGTTCTCTTCTTGCTTACTCCTCATCTCTTCAGCCTCTTGTCCTTATTTTTTGAATCATTTAATGAGCTTGTAGCTCCTCTAGTTGACAAGACTAGCTGACCAATGAACTTCAGCGACCTGCCTGTCTCCATTCACCCAGTGCTGGAGATACAGATGCATGCCACCACACTCAGCTTTATTATTTATTTTACTTTTTGTGTGTGAATGTTTTACCTGCATGCATGTATGTGCACCTTGTGTGTGCCTGGTGGACTCCCTGAACTCCGGTTATAGATGATTGTCAGACATTTTACAGGTCCTGGCAGCAAGCCTGGGTTATCTGCAAAGTCAACATGTGCTCTTGACTGCTGAGCGGCTGGGATTTGAACTTGGTCCACAGGCTTTGGTGTTGAATCCTTTATTGACTAGCTATTTCCCCGGCTCCAAAAATGTCCCTTTAATCTGTTTGAAAACTTAAAACTTGCAGTTGGAGAGATGGCTGAATAGTTCAGAGCACTTACTGCTTTTGCAAAGAACCAAACTTAGGTTCCTGGTACGTACATGTATAACCTCAGGTTACAGGACATCTGACATCTGCACTCCTGCACACATGTAGTGTACATACGTGATACTTGGGGCACACACACATACATAAAGTGAAATATTTTTCTTAAAATTCTGCATAAATCTAGTTCTTATTTTGGCATTTCATCAGTTGAATTAATTTTTTTTTCTTCTTTCAGAAGATTGGTTGAGACCAGTGATGAAAAAAGACAAGCAGGTGTTGGTACACTGGGGCTTTTACCCAGACAGGTAATCAGTGTTGAACACTGTTACTTTAGTTGTTCATATTTATCTTGATAAAGCAGTATATGCCCACAGGACATAAAGATGAAATTTATTAGCATTTCCATCTCTTTGTTGTTGTTGTTGTCGTCTTGTTTTTTAAGACAGGATTTCTCTATGTAACCTTGACTGTACTAGTACTTTCTGTGTAGACCAGGCTGACCTCTAACTCACAGATATGCCTGTTTCTGCCTCCCAAGTGCTGGGATTAAAATGTTTTCTCTTTCCCTGCTTCTTTTATTTCTCTTTCTCTATTTTCTTTTTTGGGGGGTGGGTGAGGGACAAAGCCAGGTCTTTACACTGATGGGTAAATGCTTTAGCATTGAACCAGCTTCATTAATTAAATATTAGAAACATTTAACATGTATGAAATGCAGTGTGATATTCTAGTATAAGTACATTATGTAATGAAAAAAATGGGGTAATTCATGTTTTTCTTTTTTTTATGTCTGGTCTGGTTCTCTTTGTCCTGTCTGTGTCCTTGTGAACAAGCCTCTACCAGATACTCCATCTGCTTTGATGCCTACTCTGCCATCCATATGATTATGGACTGGACTCTAAAAGCCACATGCCAAAAAAATCTTGTCCCATAAGTTGTCCTCTCAAGTATTCTGACAGGAAATAGCTTTCAAAATACCTGCTCAGCAGTTACACAGAATCAAATACACTGGTGTAGAGATGGCTTAGGTCCTGCCTTCTCAAGGCTTCTTTTTTACAAAGTTTTGTTAGTAACTGTAGGCTGTCCTCTCTTAGCTACTTATATTTATACTTTATAATCAAAACTTTGGAAGAATATAATTTACATTCCCCCATTATGCTAATCTTTGATTAGTATATTAATTAACCAAGAGTGCCCCTCATCTTAGGTTTAGCTATTCTAAGCAAATTTATGAGGGTGTGTGTGTGTGTGCACGTGCATTCATGCATGTGTGTGTGTTTCTGTACGTGTCTGTTATATGCATACAAACAACAGATTCATTTAAGGGACAGATGTAATATCTAAGAACTGCAGTATGACTGAACACCTAAATGAAATAACTAAGAGGAGACTCTTTTTGAAAGTTACCCCTGAATGCTAGAATCAAAGAAATTATTAATGTTATATTTGTATTATAATGTTTAGTTTGGAAAAAACTACAAGCTGACAGTGGAGACTGAAGGACTTAGTGATGATTATGAGAAAAAATAAACACCAGGTGATAGTACTGACTAGAAGGCTGCATTAGGGGAGCAGCTTTAAGCAAAGGACTACCTCAATTTTAATTCTTTTTAACTAATTCAGGCAATTTTAACTTGGTTTAATTTCATTGATGGTGGTGAAACTAAAGTTTGTCTGGTAATTGTGTTTTTTAAAGCACTATTGTGTAAGTATATAATGTGTATGAGGGTAGGAGCACTCCCTCCATGACACACATGTGGATGGTGGGAATGGCTTCATGGAGTCAGTTCTTCACTTATATATGGTTTCTGGGAAATGAACTCAGTTGTTAGGCATGTGTGACAATTTTTTTTTAACCCACAAATCATTCTCATTGACCCATCATTTTACTATATATTTGTAACACATATTCTTAATGGTTGAGTAGTCTCTCTAGTAAATAGACTGCCTCTAATTTTGTTTTGTTTTTGTTTGTGATTTGCTTTAGCTATGACACTTGGGTCCACTGTAATGATGTTGATGCTGAAATTGAAGATCCACCAATTCCAGAAAAGCCATGGAAGGTAATGGGTCTGTAAAACATAAATTATTCTTGACTGGACCTAGTGGTGCACGCCTTTATTCCCAGTACTCGGGAGGCATATGCAGGCGGATCTCTGTGTGTTAAAATCCAACCTAGATGGACCACAACATATAGAAAGACCTTGTCTAGAAAAAATAAAAACAAAATAGCTAACCCATAAATTATACTTGAAACTGGAGATGACTGGGCAGTTAACTTGTTCTTGCTTAGAACCTAGGATCAATTGTCATCACCAATCTTCTAGGAGATCTGATGCACCAGGCACACCTATGAAACATAGACAATCATGCAGGCAAAATATTCTTAATAATATATATGAATAATAAGTAAAGAAAATAAAAACATACACAAATTATGTTTACATACTGTAATAGCCTACAGTAAATTTGTATTTGATAAACTGTTACTACTCTGGCTCATGCTGTCCCTGACATTACTATGTAGTTGTTCCTGGCCTTGATTTTGTAATGAGCATCCTGCCTGGGAACCTTTAGTATTGAGATTACAGGAATGAGCCCGTGCCCAGGCTGCCACAGTGTTTTTAAAAGGGATGCATAATGATGGTCTCCATTTAATGTCCTCAGTTCAAGAGAATATTCATGTCCCTAATGACTTAGTATCAAGGTTTTAGGAGTTCCTGAATGGTGTGCTTGAGAAGGATCCAAAGCCAGTGCAGAGTGTGTGAAATGTGGGTTGTGAAGTTCACTAGAAGGGGGTCCTTGAATTAATAACGTCTTTCAACTTTGTTCCTGCCACCACGATGTCACCACCATTATGGACATTTAGCGCTTTGGAATTATACTCCAATATAGACTTTTTTTTTTTTTTCAAGATAGGATTTCTCTGTGTAGCACTGGTTGTCCTGGAACTCACTCTGTAGACCAGGCTGACCTCTGACTCACAGAGATCCCCCTGCCTGTGCCTCCTGAGTGCTGGGATTAAAGGTGTGCACCACCACTGCTGGTGAGAGATGATTTTCCAGAGTAGCAGTGAAAGGGTCTTTGTTCACACAGTCCGGCCTTGATAACTTCCTGTTGATGATCTTCCCCCAGAAACAACGTATTTTTCTTTTTTAAAGATTTATTTATTATGTATACAACATTCCTTCCATGTATGCTTGCATGCCAGAAGAGGGCACCAGATCTCATTATAGGTGGCTGTGAGCCACCATGTGGTTGTTGGGAATTGAACTCAGGACCTCTGGGAGAGCAGCCAGGACTCTTAACCTTTGAGCCATCTCTACAGCCCCCAGAAACACCTTTTTAAAACACCTTTTTAAAAGTAGAGCAGAATTTGTTTTTTAAAACATACAACTTGAGGGCTAGGCAGGGTGGTGCACACATGTTTTTTCTTATTCCTTTTCTAAGTATTTGTCTCTTTCTATCCTTGAATAAGTATAGTTCTGGGACTTTCTGTTTGTTTATAAAATCGTGTGCCTGTCAGAAAGTTCCTATCCTTCATCAGATAATTATTCCTCTGGTGGGTTGGACCTTACGAGTATTAGCTGTCATCTGCTGCATAGTCTTGAGGACCCTGACAGAAGAGGAGGGAAATTTCTAGTGTCAGATGATAATTGGGTCAATTTGATATGGTTTTAGGTTCATGTAAAATGGATTTTGGACACTGACGTTTTCAATGAGTGGATGAATGAAGAGGACTATGAAGTGGACGAGAACAGGAAGCCAGTGAGTTTTCGTCAGCGAATTTCAACAAAGAATGAAGAGGTATTTATTCTGCCACTGTTTCTTTTATTTTTTTTAAAACTTTATTTCATGTGCATTGGTATAACGATGTCAGATTCTCTGGAACTGTTGAGTTATAGACAGCTGCGAGCTGCCATGTGGGTGCTGGGAATTGAACCCTGTTCCTCTGGAAGAGCAGTCAGTGCTCTTAACCACTGAGCCGTCTCTCCAGCCCCTGGACTGTTTCTTGACCATGGTTGCCTTTTCTTTTTTCTTTTCCATGTTTTCTTTCTTACTAAACTGTCACATGCACACCAAGGGACATCACCTATAACGTACATGCATACATGTACAAGTTACTGAATCATTAACAGCCAGCTGTTGTCATCTTTACAGAAAGAGAAATGGAAATCCGAGTGAATTATTAAAATTTAAAATGGGTCAGATAGTATGGTAGTTGTACAGCTGGTTTCCTCCACCAGATTCAGGTTTTAACATTTTCAGTTAATTTTGTATTGTATGTGGTGTTACATATGTATGTGCACTGTGTTGTCATGAACGGTATCTAGGCAGCAGAGGAGCTGGGGCTTTGAAGCTGCATTGTGGGTGCTAGGAACCAAGCCTCGGTCCTCTTCACCCTTGACCCACCCCACCAGCCCTAAGTTGTTTTTTAGTTAGTTATTTTTGCTTTATGTGCGCTGGTGTTTTGCTTACATGTATGTTTGTGTGTGGTTGCCAGATTTCCTGGAACTCGAGTTATTGTGAGTTGCCCTGTCCTTACCAGCCCCATGTTTTACTTTTTAAATGTATTTTAAAATTTAGCCAACAAAGTAATATACACATAACTTTAATATTCTTAAATAATGTGTAAGTATATAGCCTGACTTCTCTACCAGTTTTCCATAGGAAATTCAATTTCTTTATTTAATATAATTCAGTAAATTTTTCAGTGCAGACACAATAGTACAGAAATACTGGTCTTAAAATATCCTGAGAATTAAAATGCCATAGTGTTCTAAGAGTAGGGAGTTTTCTATTTAATGCTCTTTATTTACTATTGAGCCCAGGTTCTTATTTATAAGAAGATGCCCCAGTGAAACCTATCACTTCATATGCTAACCTAAGAAAAATATGTTTAAATGAAATTCAAAGATCTGGCTATTTACTCATGATTCCATAAAAAGCACTATTTGTGCCAGGAATGGTCCATGCCTTTAATCCCAGCACTCAGGAGGCAGAAACATGCAGATCCATTGGTTTGAGGCCAGCCTGGTCTATAGAGTGAGTTCAAGCTAGCCACAGTTACATAGTGAGGCCCTGTCTCTAAAAACAAACAGAACCTCATCATTAGTAGGATTTGGTGTCGGAAAGAAAGTTTTGTAACCATTGCGCATGTGTGACATCCAGTGAAGAGACCCGAGATTCTAAGATAATTCTCATCTGTGACTACTGGATTTCTTTTGCTTTTCTTATTTCCTTTCTGTTTTGTTGTTTTAAACAAGTGTTTGCTGTGTAGTCTAATTAGTATGGAGTCCACGCTAACCTGAATTGGCAATTCCAGGCTCAGGCTGTCCTGTGCTTGGTATTATAAGTGTATTTTACTGAGCCTGGCTTGCTCCTTTTCATTTTATGTTTTCTTTGGTGTTTATATTTGTGGGTTTTTTAAAAATATTTTTTATTATGTATACAATATTTTGTTTGTGTGTTTGCCTGAAGGCCAGAAGAGGGCGCCAGACCTCATTACAGATGGTTGTGAGCTACCATGTGGTTGCTGGGAATTGAACTCAAGACCTTTGGAAGAGCAGGCAATGCTCTTAACAATTGAGCATCTCTCCAGCCCCCTGGTGTTTATATTTGTGTGTGTGTATAAAACCACTAACAGAAAATAGAGATAAATCTCATATTTTCATATGTGTTACCTTAATACTAAAACATCTTTATCACACTGTTTATTTTGTTCATTTAAAAAAATTTTTTTTCAAGGATAGGGTTTCTCTGTGTAGCTCTGTGTAGTGTAACTCTGTAGACCAGGCTGGCCTTGAACTCAGAGAATCACCTGCCTGCCTCCCAAGTACTGGGATTAAAGGCCCTGCCCTACCATGCCTGACCCTAATCTTGACTCTAATCTTTTTTTTTAAGAACAAGTAGTTCCCATCTTGTTTACCTGTTTCACTCTTTCTTCTGAGCTGGGCTGCCCGGCATAGACAATGATTATCCTGTATTTCATGTGTACAAGTGTTTTTGTAGTGCCTAAAGAGATGTAAAGAGGGTATTGGGTATTCTGGAACTGGAATTAGGCAGTTTTGAGACCACATATGGGTGTTGGGAACGGAACCTGAGTGTCTGGCAAAGTAGTAGCAAATACTCTTATCTGAGATGTGTCTCCCGCCCCCCAAAATTTTAAAATTGGGTCCTTATTATATTTAGTTTGTATTTGTTTTGTGATTTGATTGTTAATAAAAAGTTTTAAATTTTGACCTGTTCTGAGAAATATATATCTCCTTTAATACTTAATTTTTTTTTCTTTTGCTGAAAATCCAGTCTCATCTAGGGCTTTTCAAATACTTACAAACCTGCCACTTTGGAACATTTCATCCTCAAAGTATTTTATTTGTTTTTTTTTCAAGGCAGAGCTTTCTCTGTGTTGGTTTTGCTGTCCTGGAACTCACTCTGTAGACCAGGCTGGCCTCAAGCTCTTCTCTGCTTGCCTCTACTTCCGAGTTCTGGGATTATAGGTGTGCACTTGTGTACCTAGTTTTCAGAGTAGACTATTTTATAAATGGCACTTTAAAAAATTTTTTTTGGTTTTTTGAGACAGCGTTTCTCTGTAGCTTTGGAGCCTGTCCTGGAACTAGCTCTTCTAGACCATACTGGGCCTCAAACTCATAGAGATCCTCCTGCTTCTGCTTCTCGAGTGTTGGGATTAAAGGTATGCACCACCACCGCCCGACTTATAAATGACACTTTTGACAGTGTTATTTGACCTTGTACTTTCTGTGTTCAGTGACATATTTCATTTATATTAATAGTTACCAAAATGCTTCTTTATCTGGGAGCACAAATATTGAGCACTGGTGGGTTTTGTTTTGTATGGTTTAGTATGTCTTCATTGTGGTATACTTTAAATAGGTGTGGAATTTTGGTTAGCATTTCAGTTTTGATATATTGCCTACTGCAGTGGATCTCAACCTTCCTAATCCTGCAACCCTTTAATTTCCTCATGTTGTTGTGATCCCCAACCATAAAATTATTTTTGTTGCTAATTGTTATTAATCATAATATAAATACCTGTGTTTTCCTATGGTTTTATGCAAACCCTTCTGAATGGGCCATTATACACCCCAAGGGTTTGTGACTCACAGGTTGAGAACCGCTGGCTTTGTGGAGCAAGAAAGTTTTTTCTGTGCTGGTATTTGGTGCTTAGTGTTGTTGCTTCATTTTCTGTGATCCAGTGTATGAAAAGTCACCTTTGGACACAGGTTTGTGGAAACTGAGGAATGACAAGTTGTCTGATTCCTTTTTTCATTTACTTCTTCCTAGCCAGTCAGAAGTCCAGAGAGGAGAGATAGAAAAGCATCAGCTAATGCCCGAAAGAGGAAACATTCCCCCTCCCCTCCTCCTCCCACACCCACAGAATCTCGGAAGAAGAGTGGGAAGAAAGGGTAAGATGTTTGTAGCATGTTTGGAAGTCTGAGAGAAAACTCTAGTTTTTATATTCATGTTGGAGTTTTGCCAAAAAAATAATTCTTTTTGACTTTTTAAAAATTTGTTTACTTATTTATTTATTATGTATACAGTGTTCTGTCTGTCTGTTTCCTTGCTGGCCAGAAGAGAGCACCAGATCTCATTACAGATGGCTGTGAGCCACCA
>LOEQ01005033.1:81755-94048 GCA_001685075.1 Bramus lutescens | reverse complement strand
TAGACCAGGCTGGCCTCAAACTCACAGAGATCCGCCTGCCTCTGCCTCTGGAGTGCTGGGATTAAAGGAATGTGCCACCACTGCCTGGCACACAAACAAATCTTTAAAAGAAAAATCCTATCACTAACTCAGTTTTTCAAGATGAACAGTTACCTTTTTTATCTGTAGTCACCCTGGTGTGCAGTGGCACAGCAGAACTACTAACTGAAGCTTAGTAACTATTGACTGACCTTCCCCACCTCTACATAGCCTGAGCTCTGGGATTTGTCCTTGTCCCCTCAATTTCTGTCAGGCTAGCTTTTTATAATTTTATTTTATTTTGGTGTATGTGTCTTTGTGTGTGATATGTTTAATGTTAGTACATGCTTGTATCCCTGTGTTTATGGAGGCCAGAGGACATCAGATTTCCTTTCCTTCTTATGCAACTTACTGCTAATCTATGACCATAGTATGTATGTAGACAAATGTCATTTTGTTTTCAAGTCATTTTTGTTCATTTATTTCAAGTTAAGTTGTAGGTAGTGTGTGATTCTTTGGACCTTAAGTAGTTTGCATGTGTTTTATAAAAATAAGAATGGTTTTCTTCAATACCTAGCATAACAGTGTGAATCTAAGTAGTTTTTTTTATTTTCGAGACAGTCTTTCTCTTTATCCCTGACTGTCCCTGAACTCACTCTGGAGTTGGGTATATTTGTGCTTATATATACATGTGAGTGTAGGTGCCAGGGGACTCCAGAAACAATGTGGCATCTCTTGGAACTGTAGTTATAGTTAGATATGAGCCACCCTTTGTGGGTGTTGAAAATTAAATTCTCATACTTTGAAAAAGCAGTTTGTGCTTTTACCCACTAAGCCATCTCTTTACTCCTCTCCTAACACCCATCTCTAACACTGTTTGTGTGTCAAGGGGCACAGAGGGAAAATTGCGGCAGTCAGTTCTCTCCTTTCACCTTGTGGGTCCTTAGGACCTACTAGCTCAGGTCATCAGTTGGTGGCAGTTTACCAGCTGAGCCATCTTACCAGATGTAGCCATTTTTTAAGGACATAAACTTCTCCACAGAGGATGGAATGAGCAGGGGTCAGTAAGTCGATAAGGATCTGGTCTATCAGACAATTTATTGTAAATCCTGCTTATATTTCTTTGGTCACAAGTTTTTAGTGTCTGCAGCTTTTTTTCTTTACAGAATCTTGACGTGTTGAGTTGTTTTGACAAACAGGATGATCATCAAGAGTCTTTGTATCACACAGTCTGTGTGAGTGAGCAGGTCTTGAGTCAGTCCTCAGAGTTATATGGAGAAGGATCAGTAAGAGGGTTAAAAACTTGTTTCCAAACCAGGCATGGTGTTACAAACTTCAATTCCCAGCACTCAAGGCACAGGCAGGTGGAACTGCCTGTGTTCGAGGCCAGTCTAGTCTACATGAAGTACAGACTAAAATCTTATGAATAGTTCATAATTGAGCTTTTAACCATTAAGGACTAGTGAAGATTTAAGTGACTTCCTGATAATTTTACTTTAAGCGGGGGGGGGGCATAATTTCTGTTATGGAGACTATTGTGTCAAATTAGGCACTTTGTTGACTTTTTATATATATGTGTGTGTGTGTGTGTGTGTATACACACACACCCATACCTCTTGCTATGAAGTATTCGTATCAAGTAAGGGAACATAGAATTGTCTAATGAGACTGACTTTCTTGTTCAGTTGCACATACACATAGTTCAAAAAATTTCATTCTAGAATTGGAGGATTTCTGGGTAAAACAAAAGCACATAAATAATTATTCAAGGAACACTATGCGTAGGAAATATTGCAAGAGTAGATGTCATTTTAGACTGAGGAATGCTTCCCATAGGTAGTGGGTTTTAGCTGAATGTTGGGACCATCTAGAATGTCCAAGAGCAGGTTCAGGCAAGTGCTCTTTTTTGTTGAACAGTGAGGGCTAAGGAACAGAAATGGAGAGGACGTTGTTCAGAGAGTAGGAAATAAACCTGGTAGCCACAATACAACATTCTTATTCAGATATGAAAAGAGTAATCCACAATGTTAGATGCAGTTAAGAACATAAAGCGATGACAGGCTCATGTGGTGTATGTATACTGTGTATTAGTTGAGCAGTACTTACATTTAATGTGGAGAATGACACCTAGAGTCTCTATGTACAGAGTTGCTGTCATTCAATGCAGCCTTTTCTCTTCTTCCCGACAAGACTGAACTTACTGCACTGCCAGTTCTCAAACCTCTCGGTCTCAGTTCTTTATAGTCTTGAAAGATACCAGTTAACAAAGATACTTCATGTTTTAGAAACCAGAGCCTCCAAGGCTGAACTAGCATGTGTGAGCTATGACTTCATCTGTAACACCATTTTACAGTTAGAAACTAATCTAAAAGCCATCACAGGAACATATTGCTGTAAGTGGCTGCTCATCATGCATGTTTTTCTAAAAACCACAACTCCACATATGTGAAAAAGAATGAATGAGAAAACACAAATAACACTAGTTTTATGGAAACTGCTTTTTCTTTGGAGGCTCCAAGAGCTTCTGGACCACATTTTTTAATAATTGAAATAAATAAGCAGTACCTTGAAGAGTATTCAGTTTGAGGGTGGGGAACACACAAAGATATTGAGATGTGACTCGAGGCACATTGAGTCCATCAGTTAAGGAACACTTTGTAGAGGAGGTGACCCTTAAAGCAGAATGAATTAGCACGGAATGTTCCACAACAAATACCATGTACCTGAGAAGAAGCAGTGATGTGGGAAAGGTTGTCTCTGAAGATAAACATGGGGGTAATTTGGGTGGCTTTTTGGTCTACCTTTTAGACGTGGGGCAGTCAGCATAATAGAACCAGCATAATTCAATTTCTTTATAAAATGACTGTAGGCAGTTTACAGATGAGGTGCACAAGTGGTAGTAAATAATTAAAGCTGATTAAATAATGAAGAATGATATACTATTACTTATTCAGAATGAACATACTCTTTTAAGCCAGCTATTTTATAAGCATTTGAGTCTCCCAATTTCCTTCAGCCCTTTGGGTAATGATTTTTAATCCTCTTCTCATCCTAATTTTCCTAACCACATTATTTTAGAATGAATTTGGCAACCGCTCTCCAATTTATGCCATGTGCCATCTTGTTTAAGTTTTATTTTAAAACTTCATTCTAGTGGTACTTGAGGGCACGTACCTTTGATCCTAGCACTTAGGAGACTGAGGCAGATCTCTCAGTTCTAGGCCAACTTGGTTTCCATAGTAAAACCCTTGCTCAAAAATTAAAACACATTCGAATTATTCTCTTAACTCTACATATGTGGGTCGTTCTATCTACTGAGACAAAGGATTTTCAGCTTTCTGTTCTATCAGCACCATCAAAATGATAATGGAAATGAGAGCCTGCATCATCTCTAGTGTTGACAGTTTAGGGGCTCAGCAGTTAAGAGCACTAACTAGCTCATAGCACTCAAATGGAAGCTCACAGCGGTCAGAATTCAGTTCCAGGGGATCAGATGCCGTCTTCTCTACTCCCGAGCTCTGCACTGCATGTAGGTGATGCACAGGCTTACATGCGGGCAAAATGCCCATACACATGAAATGTAAGTACGTGCATTGAGCACTTGTTAGCCAGACATGGTGATGCCTCCTGTAATGGCAGCACTTAGGTGTAAATGAAGACTGCTTGTTTGTTTCTTGGTCCCCTAGAGCCGAATAATCACACAAAAACTATATTAATTACATACAACATTGTTTGGCCAATAACTTGGACATCTTACTAGCTGGCTCTTATATGTTAAACCCATTTCTTTTAATCTGTGTGTCACCATGAGATTGTAGCCTACTGGTATAGGCATCTCCTTGACTCTGCCTACCCTCTCTCTGTAGCTCGGTTCGGATTTCCCACCTGACTTTACTCTGCTAAGCCATTGGCTGAAACATCTTTATTCACTATCCAATAAAAGCAACACATATACAGAAGGACATTCCACATCACTTGGGAGGCAGATGCAGGCAGATCTCCCTTGAGTTTGAGGCCAGCCTGGTCTACATACTGAGTTCCAGGACAGCCAGGGCTATGTAGAAAACCAAATAAAACGAAGAAATTAATAAACAAATGGTGGGGAAGACTTGACAGTTCATATCAGAACTCAGACCAAACAGAAATCGTGTTTTCATAGCATATTGAGAGAAATACACAACATATAATTAAACTATTTTGAGACATTTCCCAAAAGTATAAGCAGTTTTTCTTTTTTTCTATATTTAATGGCTCTCTAACTACACACCATCATTATATAAGCAGATATTAAGTTATATTGCCTTTTATCACAGCGAATTTTCAAATGGTGTTGGTTTGCCTTGCCTTACCAAAGAATGCACATGTGTAATACTTTAGAATGTGGAAATAGAATATATAATTGTGGGTAGTTTTTCAAAATCAAATCATATATCTCATTTCTTGGTGATAAGCGTGCATATTAATCTGTGAGGTTTGGGATGCATTTAAAAACCCATATATATTTTCTGTTTGACTTCTCAGATCTTATCAATTTAATAAGTCTTAATGTTTTGTGACATGGTCTCATTATGTGGACCATCCTGGCCTTGAACTCAGATCCAGCTGTCTCTGCCTCTACTTCCAGAATACTGGAGCTAAAAGGATGGGCCACCACTCTGAGCCAAAAGCTACATCTTTAAAATCTGAACTAAGAATCAGAACATTACTGATAATTCTCTTCCTTCCTTTTCTTCTCACCTTCCCACTCCTTGCTGTGGGAATCCTGTATTTTAAAGAGGTCTATATACTTTTAAAATGACTTCTGTCACTAACATAGATAACAGTTAAACAACATATGTTAAGTATAATTTTGCTGCATTTTAGTTTTTATAAAATATGTAATATTTGTACATTTGAGATGACTTTTTTCTTTCAATGTTTTGTTTTTCCAGAATTTCACATGTGGTTATAAGATCCAGATAGCTTTTAATTCACCCCTATAAATATATTCTGTGTGATTATAATCCATTGTGGCTACCTTTTTCTTTGGATGTATACAGTTTGAGTTATTGCCTTTGTTTTTTACTTGAAGTATCTGTGCATACTCTTAGAAGCTTCAGTGTTGTAATATCTTTTCATAACTGCAGTGTAGCCATGCGTATGGCTAACCTAGCTGACAAATCTTGACAGGTCCACATCACTAACTTTGCTGTTTGGCAGTATTTTTCCCCTCATCAGATCTATTCTTCAGCCTTATGTATTCTTGCTTGTTTTTATATTTGGCTGTAAACAGGCCTGATGGTTTTAGAAAATACAGTTTTCCCCAGAGCCTGTGTGTCAGTTTTTTCTTGAACTGGCAGCCTGTTATTCAACACTACGTGGTGTTAGAGTCCAGTTTATCAGTGAGTGTGAATTCACTTCCTGTAGTCTGACCTCCATCTCTGACTCTATGTGCACTATATTTCCTATTTCTTGGTCAATTCATGAACCAGTTCATCTTGGCTTCTGCCCTCTGTTTCATTTACTATTTATGTCTTCTGTGCTAATTCTTTATTAACCATTCCGCATGTGTTTTCTCCCATTTTGTTACTCATTTCTTTTTTTTTTTTTTTTGAGACAAGATTTCAAACTCACAGAGCTGGAATTACAAGTGTACACACCATATTTGACTTTTTTTAAATATGAGCATAGTTTGCCACTGTCTTAGGACCACATTTTTTAAGTTTTTAGGCAGCCCTGTACAAGAATTGAAGTGTAGGTACTCTTTCTTTCCTTGAACTTCACTAGACCAAAGCAGTTACATGTTGATAATATTGCTCCATTCAAGTCCTGGTCTTGCATGATCTGGTGCTGCTTCTGGTACTATGGTTAGAGCTTTTGGGAGGGTATCAATCAGTAGCTGCTAGTCAACCATTACTTTGGAAACAAAGACATTGGTGTATTCGTGCTCAAAAACTAGACAGTAGTTTTCCTAATCAATAGCTTTGAGCACTGCTTTTGCGTTGTTGTTAATAAGCCTGTTTAAAGTGTTTAAATCCTCTTATTGATGATAAATACTTGCATTTACAATGGGATATTATAAAGTTTCAATATTTAGAGGGTTTACACCCTTTTATTAAAAAATGTGACATACTCTTATTACCTTTAAGAATGTTTGCCTGTTTTTGTTTTAAAGGATATCCATTTTCTATAATGTCTTTTTTCCCTCTACACCCTCTCCTCATACATTGACTTCAGATCATGATCTTCCTTAATTCTAATAGAAAAATCCTTGTTTTTTAAAAAAAATCATGTTATATAAAGGATAGATTCTGTTAACAGCATGCCCAGTGTACATTGTTATTGCACTTCTGACCAGGTGTTCTGCTGTTCATCATGGCTCCTTAGAAGATGTTCTTGCCATTATTAGTACTTCTGTGGCAGAGACAGGTTTTGTCCTTGTGTGCTGTGATAGAACAGTTAGTTGACTTCTGGTCTCCCTGACCAGAGTTAGGTGTGCTTGTGGTTTCAGCAAATACAGGACTAAGCAGTGTTTCTGTGGGTCCCAATTGAAATATGTACTCATTAAATGTTTAAATATTTTAATAACTTTTATTATTATGTACAGAAAATTCACATGAGCATAGTGTATTTCCTAAAGTAAAACCTTTTCCCATCAACAACCCTAGATGAAGAAACATTAGTAGCATTATTCCAGACCCTCTGCACTGAACCTGCTGTCTCCTCTGTCTTTCCCTCCTTAGTTACCACTGTCCTGATTTTGATGGTATTTCTTACTCTCACACCCTTATTCCTTCCCCATCAAGTATTTGCTATGTATGCTTGAAATCTTTTGCCACCAGGAGGGCTGAGTAATTGCAATGCATAGATACATATTACAGATGCTCAACAATACACTGATTTTTACCTGTTTCCATATTGTTTTTATTCTTTCACTTGTAGAAGGGTCTGAAGAAGAAAAGATGGAAACAGATTCCGATGGTCAGCAGCTTGAAAAGGTAAAGGCTATTCAGATGTCTCCACAGAAAAACCGTACAGGGTCTTTTCAGTTTACTGGTTTTCTGATTCTGTGATATGTCAGGTCACCTTCAGGGTACCACCCTGGGTTTTGTTCTTTAAGCTGTAGTTCTGGCTAAGCTTAATGTAGGCTGAATTCCATTGATTCTTCACTAGAGTTTTGTCCACTCCTTGCCTGCCTTGGTACTCTGTTCAGGCACAGTTGAGAGTATGAATACAAAAGTTGTTTATTGTGAATATTGAATTGTGGGACCTGGAAGTTATACTTGTACCAGAAGAGAATTTCGGAATACTAAATGACTTTTTAGGAAAATTTACTGCTGACAGAAGAATACTTAGTAAAGAATTTATAAGGAGCTGGCCTTCGAGATAGATTTTAAAGAGTAAAAACTGTCAAGATTGAAATGGAGGGCCAGGATTCAAAGCCTGTGAATGTCACCTAAGTGTCCATGTCACTGCCTGTCCCTGTTCATAGAGATGATACTGAATGTACAGCCTCTTCAAGGATGACCTTGATGTGTGTATATTATCAGTTATGGAATATCATAGACTTCAGTCGCTGTGTGAGTGAATATACATGAGTGGGATTTAAGGTCTTGATTATGTGTGTTGGATGAAATTATAGATGGATAAGGAAAGGCTACAGTTAATATAGTTGGTTAAAATTACAACAGTGTTACAGATATCAAAGAGTAATTCTAATTTGTTATTTCATTTAATTCTTTTATTTTGGGTTGCTTTCTTTTGTAGGTGGGATTTTGGTTTTTGTTGTTTTTGTTTTTTGAGACAAGGTTTCTCTGTGTAGGCCTGGCTGTCCTAATGTAAACTAGACTGGCCTCAAACTCACAGAGATATGTGTGCCACCCCTGATCTTCCACCTCCCACCACCCAACTTGTAGATTGTTTCTGTTGGGACATAGTTGCCTGACTGGAACTAACTGTGTAGTCCAGTTATCCTCAGACTCACAGATCTCTGCCTGTGCCCATCTCCTGAGTGCTGAACCCTGCCTTAATCTAGTTTATTTTTAATTGATGTATATGTGTGTTTTGCTTACATGTATGTCTGTACCACTTACATGCCTGATATCCATGAGGATGCCAGAAGAGGGCATCTGGTTCCTTGATTCAGCATCCTTTCATCAGGCTTTCCTCTGACACTGGCAGTGATGTGCTTTCAGCCATTTAAAACACTTGTCACCCACATAAATATATAGTACCCGTGATGGCCTGCCTGCAATTTTAGCCTCAGTATGCAGAGATTGGATCCTCAAGCAGGCTGACTTTAAGAGACTGTGCCTAGTTGAATAAGGTGGAAGAGTGACTGGGGATATTTGCCAACATCAGCTATAGGCCCCTAATGCGTGTGCACCCATGCTCATATAAACACGCATGCACATACCACACATGAAGAGGGGATACCACAGAAATCAACTGTATGTTTGTGTAGTTTTTATGTTTTGTTTTTTGTTTAATCAATAAATAATGTATCATCCCATGAGCACACAGGTTTTGAATTGGTTGAAAAGATGCATCTCAGAGTTTGTTGGTTTCTTTTCTAGGTCTTCCTTACTAGGCCCTTCAGAATCTAGTCTATTTTTTGGCAAAAGTAGTGAAACCTGTTGTCAGCTTATGATGTTTTCACTCCTTAAAGAACTGCTTCACTCATTCCCTGTTCTTTGTTTTCTACTACTTTCAGGCAGAAAACAAAGTGGAAAATGAATCGGATGAAGGTGATAAAATCCAGGATGGAGAAAATGAAAAAAACAGTGAGAAGGAACAAGATAGTGAAGTTAGTGAGGATATCAAACCAGGTGACTTGGGCCAGAGCTTCTGAGAGCACGTTAGCCTGGGACTCACAGACAGCGAGGAAGTTCTGGTCATTGGTATAGAAATACCCTGTAGTTGGAATTTTCTTTGGACTGTCAACCAGCTCCCAAATAAAGACATGGAGACTTACTATTAATTATTAATTCTCAGCCGTAGCTTATGCTTGTGACACTAGCTCTATTAATTTAACCTGTTTCTGTTTTGCTTCAGGACTTTCTGTCTTTCATTCTGTCTGTATGTCCTACTTTCCTCCTTCCTCCATGGCTAGCTGGCTGGCCCCAGGCATCTCTTTTTCTTTCCCTGAGCCTAAATTCCTCCTCTTTATTCTCCCTGCCCGGAAGTCTTGCCTGTAACTCCTTTCTGGCTATTGGCCATTCAGCTTTTTATTATACTAATCAAATACCTTAGGCGGGCAAGTTAAAAAAGTAACACATCTTTACATAATTAAACAACTGCACCACCTCTTTACATAGTTAGACAAATATTCCGGAGCACAAACAAAATGCAACACAACCTCACATAGTTAAATAATCCATAACACGCCTTTAAAATATTATTTTTAAAGAAAAGTATTTTTTCCTATTGTTAGTAGGTTTGGTTTGTTTACTTGTTTATTTGCTTGTTTGACAGGGTCTCCCTATGTAGCTCATGCTGGCCTGAACTCAGACATCTGCCTACCTCAGCTATCTAATCTGTGTCCTATTTCTACCTTTTTCTTTTGGAGGTGTCGCTTTGTCTGTCTGCCCTATTCCTGCCACTTTATTCTGTCTGTCGTCATATCAGCCATCGTGTCTGTCTCACCCTTGAGGAGTACTGTTCTCGGTGCCTGATTTCATCCAGACTCAGGCTGGTCCTCCCATCATTCTGCTGCTTAATGAAATGTGTGCCTCTTAAGCTATGCTCCCTTGAACTTACCTTTATGTCCAAGGAACTGTACACAGAGCTGAGAAAGATGACACAAAGACAGTGTACCACTTTAAAACATCTCTGGCAGGTGTGCGCTTACTCGCAGGGGCAATCCACTTAAACTCTTAGAAAGTAGAAAAGGGCATTGAAACCTCTTTGTAGTTTCAGTCCTAGTTGATCGTGGCAAAAGTGGTTAAGATGGGTTATTGAGACCTGAGTACACTTGTAATAAAGCTTTTTAAAAAATATTTTCAGAAGAAAAGGAGAATGACGAGAACAAGGAACTCACTGATCCGTGTAAAGAAAGAGAAAGCGATACCGGGAAGAAGAAAATGGAACACGAGATTTCTGAGGGAAATGTGGCCACAGCCGCAGCAGCTGCTCTCGCCTCAGCTGCTACCAAAGCCAAGGTTTGCCCCAACAGCCCCCTTCCCGTGCTCCCTTAAGCCATGAATGGTCATATTGTTTTTAGTTAATTGGGAACATCTAGTATAGAGAACCTCTCTCCCGGCAGGAGATGACTGTTTGCTTGAATGGCATTTCTAGGTTAAGAAATCCCCAGGCAGGAGGAGGGTGTTGAGAGTAGATCCGGTCCTAAGGGGTGACAGTTTTCCTTCCATTCATTGTTGCCTTTAGCTTTGTGAAAGCCGCCAATTGAAGGCATAGTTTGAATTCCCTTTAAGGGTCACCTTTATCTTTTCATTTTTAATTTGCCTATTGAACTCATCTTAGACCATTGTTGCAGTAATTTTTACCAAATTGAAATATTTATGATTTTAAGACAAAATCTGCTTCTTTGTTTTTAATACCTCATCCTGATATTACAGACTGAAGAGAAAGAGAGAACCTAAAATAGCTTTTTCTTCTTGAATTTGCCAGCTTTTCTGGGGGTGGATTTTTCTATTTATAACATGGTCTCGGCTGCACTGCATATTTAATTAGACTGGGAAATGTTATTTTCCCACGCTTCGTGTTAATTTAGCATTTTAAAGCATTCTGAAGATGAATATATGAAATTTTAAAAAAATCATCCATTTCTTCCTGAGTGGTTTTCTTCCATTATAATTTACCAGATCTCAAGGACCAGCAGTATCTAGAATTCTCCTCATCATCTATCTTGAGTATTTCTTCCCGTGTCAATACAGATGTTCTTTCCTAGTATTCCCACCACTCTGCTGTTGTGAACTACTCTGTCTGAGCTATAAGGTGTGAGGCATAGCAGAGAGTTTCTGCACCTCTGACCTGGGTGAATACAAATCCTCTGAAGGATGATGTCTCCATCACAGGCCATGGGAGTACTCAGACACCTTGGGCACATTCCTGGTTTTTACTACAGTAGCCCTAAATCCTGCATATATATTCCTGCTCATGTTTTTCAAAGATAGTATTTTTCTCACCCATCTTACTCCAGCCTGCTTCTACCTCCCAGCGCTGGAATTAAAGGTATATACATCACCATGCCTAGCTTTTTTGGGAGTCTGGGGCATGTTCTTACATAATAATACTAATGTAGGTACCAGTTTGTTGCTTTCCTTTTCTCTAAATTGGGAACAGTTTTCCGTTTTCACTTCGTCCAGTCATCTGCCAGGTTGGATTATTTGGACATTATTATCTCTGAACTGGTGGGAATTCTGATTGTGTTGTTTTGAGACAGGGTGTGACCATAGCCTTGATGACCCACCCTCCTCTGAATGCTGAGGTTAAAGGTCTGCTCTGCCACACTCAGATGTGTATGAATTCTTATTATACATTGTCTTTGGGGGTTACCTCATTGGTATAAATTAGGAAAGCTACAGAGTGCCCTACCTTTCTCAGTCTTATAACCTGTAGCTTTGCTCTTTGGTTCCTTGGTCTTAGGTTTTCCCTGACTTCTTTGTGCTGTCTGTAATAGCCCTTTTACTCGTCTGCTAAGGACCAGCCACTCTACTTCCTGTCTGCACTATCCAGTTAATCTGGCATGCAACCAAAATGGTCTGTCTATTTGGTGTGGGTTTGTTTGGTTTTGGTTTGATTTTGGTTTTTCGAGATAGGGTTTTTCTGTGGATTTTTGGCTCTGTAGCCCAGGCTGGCCTCAAACTCACAAAGATCTGCCTATCTCTGTCTCCCAAGTGCTGGGATTCCACCCTGCATTTTTTTAAATCATGTGTATGTTTGTGTATGTATTGAGATCAGAGGCATAGAATCTCCTGAAGCTGCAGTCACAGGTGGTTCTGAGCCACCTGATGTGGGTGCTGGAAATTGAATTTGGGCCCTCTGGAAGAATAGGACACATTCTTAACTGCTGAGTGTTCTCTCAACATGGTTTTCCATTTTTATGTGTATGGCTTTTTTGCCTGTATGCGCACCTGGATCGTGTGTGCATGAAGCTTTAAGAAACTAGAACAGGTTATCTGGTCCCCTGGATCTGGACTTGAGATAGTGATGAGTCACTGTGTTGGTGCTAGCAATCAAGTCAGCGTCCTCTGCAAAAGCAGCCGGTGCTCTTAACCACTAAGTCATCTCTCTCTCTCTCTCTCTCTCTCTCTCTCTCTCTCTCTCTCTCTCTC
>LOEQ01005033.1:22256-38076 GCA_001685075.1 Bramus lutescens | reverse complement strand
CAAGGCAGGTCCCAGTATTTCACCTTGAGTCACAGCAGCAGTCTTTCGCCCAGAGCCAGAGCAGGCAGAATTCTGGGAATCCCTGCAAGGCAAAAGTCCAGGATTCTCTTCTCTCCTGTCACTTAACAATCCTGTAACTCAGAGATTCCCTTCAGTTTCTCTGCTTTGCTTCCCTCGCTTCTATCACCCTAGCCCGTGTTATAGAACAGCTGCATCTGCTCAGATTGGGGATGCTGCAGTTCTGTGGTCTCCTCAGAGCAGGCTATTGAGTGTTGGCTTCAGAGGAGGGCTCTTGCTGTGGCTAAGACTGCCTGCCCCGTCACCTGAGTCCCTCTGTGTCCTTGTAGGTGTAACACTCAGGACTACATCTGGCACAAGGGGATGCGCTGTGAGTCCATCATCACCGACTTCCAGGTGATGTGCGTGGCTGTGGGCTCAGCTGCTCTGGTGCTGCTCCTCCTGTTCATGATGACTGTGTTCTTTGCCAAGAAGCTCTATCTGCTCAAGACTGAGAATACCAAGCTGCGAAGGACCAAGTAAGTGTGTACCTGGCAGACTTTATCGGCCAGAGGCACCCAGCCCCATCGGAGGCTGTTTCCAGGAGGGTCCCTGGCACCAGTCCCCTAGCCCTTTGGCTCAGGCTAAAAGTCCACCCAGGTTTATCTATTCATATGTAAAATGTGCCGGATGGAGCCCTGGGCCTGCACACCTATCAACCAGCTGCATTCCAGCATCGGAATCCCAGGAAAGAGTGCTAAAGAGGGGGCTTCTAGCAGGCACCATGTCCCTAAGTAAATGACTGCACTCACTCTGCCCACCCTGCCTGCACCTGCTTCTCTGGTCTTTGACACCCAGTGGTCAATGAAAAGATTTTGCTCACAAATCGGTATGGAGTCACTTCAGCCTCTTCAAACCTGCTGTCATTTAATATCAGCTCCTCCTCAGTGGATGCTGAGGAGAGAGGTTACTGCCACACTGCATTACCTTTGAAAAGCTCGCCTTTTAGGTTAGGGAGTTACCTCAGTTGACAGGATGCTGGCCTCCAATGCTCCGAGCTACCATTGATCCCTTTCACCATGCAGATGGGGTATATCCCAGCACTCAGGAAAGGTAGAAGCTAGAGGATCAGAAATCCAAGGTCATCCTCAGCTACACAGGGAGGTTGAAGCCAGTCTGAGCTACGTGAGACCCTTTTCAAAAGTGAATAAAAAATAAGATAAAGGCTCACCCCTTGAAAGCATGAGCTATGCATTAGTCTCTTGGTCACTGTTCATGCTCATCTTTTGAGAGTGTGTGCTGGTCTACAGTAGCCCTTCACTGTCCACTTCCATCCTTTGGGTGTAATCTACTTTACTCTTGAGAAGTTGTACCTATTCTGCATACATATATGCAGGCTCGTGCACACTGGTGCACGTACACACACACACACACACACACACACACACAAATGCTGGTCAACCCCTGTTCCCAATGTAGTAGACTTTAGCAGTGATGAGGGTTGGAGTTAACTCTTGTGTAGTTTACAGACCACACAGGAATGCAGGATCTCGTTTTGCCTCTGAGAGTTGACCCACATTTACCATGAACCCATCCCTGGAACACTCAAACATGACCTTATGCACTAGGAAAAGAGCTCTGTGATCACTAAGCAAAATAAAAACCCTTTTCAAAGTGTCCAGAAAGTCTCAAAAGGAGAAGACGAGCTGCTGGCTTCCTTGGGACCCAAGAGGCAGTTTTTGTAGCACTGGCCTTTCATCTCTCCCCATACGGATCCCACTGGCCTGAGACTCCCTCCAGAGACTGACTGAAGGACTTTCCCTGGGTCCTGGGAAAAAGACAAAACACCGTCTGTTGCTCCTGTGCTGAAGAGACAGCCTCGTGACCTTCCAGCTAACCGCCCTGGGGCTGAAAGGGCCCCTCCTCCATTGTCCCTGTGCATTGAGGCAGGGACATAAATCTGTGCCCGTGAGCTCTCCAGAGGGACACAAGCCAGGACCCTTGACTCTTCATTCCATGGCTAGACTAAAGCAATGGTGTGCAGGGAGCAGGGACATAGGGCCCGGAGGGTGCCTGAGAAGGAGAGTCACTGCTCTGAGGGTACCGTGTGCACTCGCCCCTGCAGATACTGCTGACATTTATTGATTCTAAGATACATATCTCTTCTCACATATTAGCATCTCTGAAATTGGATTGTGTCTTACAGTTGCTGGCATCGTACAATCGCTGTTGGCCAGATGGCTGTCTTGATGCAGTTGTAATTGCCTGGCGTGCACAAACACGGTCATAGTTGTTCATATCGTTGGCAGTTCTTTCAAAGTCCCAGTGCGCTACATCAAATATAAAAATCCCAGGGGATAAGGAAGTATTGGATTGGTTTAAGTGGCTGAAGTTTGTTCCCAGTGGCAGGTCAAGGCCTGGTGCGCCTTACTCTGTTGATGGTGTAATACGGTATTTGGCCGTGAAGCCGAGGCATTGCTGCTACTACTGCAGTTTGCCTTAATCACTTGACTTTCTCCCTTCTTCCTTCTGTCCTTCCAGCAAATTCCGGACCCCATCTGAACTCCACAACGATAACTTCTCCCTCTCCACCATTGCTGAGGGCTCTCATCCAAATGTAAGGAAACTTTGCGACACTCCCTGTGTCTCCTCCCCCCATGCCCGTGCCTTGGCTCACTATGATAGCATTGTCTGTCAGGTAACTGGTCTTCTTCACATCCCCCCTTTTGCATGCCTCTACCCCTGGCTGGTCCCCCTACCCTGGCTCAGAGTAGGAAGTCTCCAACAGCTTTGAAGTCAGCTTAGGTCAACCTAGTGGGGGAGGGAAAGTGGGTATCACTTCTCAGGCAGGTACTGGAATCTTCTAGAATGGCTTATGATTTAATCTTCACCTGTGCTTTACTTTAGAAGTTGATCATTGTCTTTTGCCTTGCATTGCTGGGGAATTTCCTGGTGGTCCCTGAAGCAACTGGTGACTGCTCCTTGACATATGTCACTATGTCACTGACTAGCATTGAATTTGTAGTGGACTCTCCTATTTCCATCTCCCAATTCCTGGAATTGTAAGCATGAGCCACCACCATAACTGACATGTTTGGGGGGAGCTAGAGTTGAGACAGGGTCTCATGTAGCGCAAGCTGGCCTCCAACTTGCTATGTAGTCAACGATGGGTTTGAACTCCTGATGTTGTGATTACAGGAGTGTACACCTTGCCTGGCTTGCAATTCTGTTTTTGGAAGGATAAGTTCATAATATCAGTTGAAGCCCAACAGTAAAATAGGTCAGTATAGGCCATATTCTGAGGACACTGGCTAACTGGCCAGCCTGAACAGTGTAATGTTGGGTACTATCAGAGAACTTTAAAAATAAAGTGGGACCCATCCAGACCAAATCCGAGGATTGTGCATCTAGTGCAGGCTCCATGCTTTCAGATGAGGACGTTTGTATAGAGACCACAGTTACACAGGTGTGGGAACTATCCAAAGTGCTCAATGGCTTTGAAGCAGAGATTTGAAAAGCTTTTTGGTTAGACTTTGGGGAGTCAGGGCTCCTTGCTCCTTAGTGGTCTAGACCCATTCTGTCCAGAGACCCCTCCAGTAAGTTAGGAATGTTTCTATCTGAAGCTGACTGTGTTGCCTCACTGTGATGTTCCAGCACTGGGGAACTGAGGCGGGGGGTTGTTAGGAGTTCAGTCAGCACTTGAGACCTTGTCTGGAAAAGAGAGAGACCAACTTGGACTATGTATTAAGATCCTGTCTCAATAAACAAACAAACAACAACAGGCCTGGAAAAATGGCTTAGTCTGTGAAGTACGTTCAGTCAGGGTTTATGGATCAATAGAGGAGGATGGTGTGGGTAGGCTCTCTCAGTTCCTCTATTGGACCTGCCATCTTGTACAATGGTGAGCAGATGTGACCAATATGGAGTTGCTCCGGCCTAACAGTGCAAATGCCCTCAGGAAGGTTTGCTTCTGGCAGCTTCACAGTTACTGACTCCTTTCCCCTCTGAAAGGGACAGTGAGGAAACAGCTCCTCCTAGAGCTGCGTGTCTGCATGAATCTGCACAAGACTGGTTCTTGGCTGAGCTCTGTGGAGAGGTCACGTTGAGAACCAGCTTTGGAAACAGAGCAGAGAGCAGATCAGCTGCCTTGGACCTGCCTAAGAAGGGCTGTGGGCCTGGCTGACGCAGCAGTTGGCCAGCCCTCAGGGAAGCAGCAGGACCAAGCCATTGACGTTTCCTGGCTCCACCATCCCGGGAGTCTCTTACAGGCACACGCACACCATGTACACACACACCGACCTCCCCTGAGCTTGCATCGTGCATCAGGAGCATCTCCTTTCTGCATGTGTTGGGTGTATGTCTTTCATCTCACTGTGCAGGTCAAGAGGATAACACAAGGGAGCCAGTTCTCTCCTCCCTCTCAGTCCCAGGGATCAAATGCAGCCCATCGGGCTTGGCAACAATCGTTACCCAGAGCTGCCTCACAAGCCCGGTTTTACAGAGTTTACTAAAGGGCTATTTATTTTCTAGAAGAGTGAGTTGATCATCTTCCTACTTGTATGCCATAAACTCTGTATGTCATACTCTAAAAAGATTTCAAAACTTAAGATCTCTGCTGCTTTGGGCAGTATCAGTTCCCAGTGTCTTTTCCTTCATCCGCTCTTTTGAACTAAGGTGAGGGTCCCCTGTGCCACAGGCTCAGTCTGTGTGGCTGTGCAGCCCTCCTGAAGACGATCATTGGGGAGGAGGTTGGAGAACATGTTGGGCGGTCCAAGTGGACCGTTTGAATGACGTCACCTGAAACCCACAGGCAGACTGCCTAACCCTCAGCTGCCCTGTTCCTTACCAGTCGAATTGAGGGGGACGGCTGGGTCCTCTGAAGGTCTGAGGGGTTCCCCAGAGTTCTGCTCATCTGCTTTCCCCATGATCCCCTTAGCACTTTGTCTCCTCCTTACATCTTTCCTGCTCTCCAGACTGTGCTTGCGCTGGCTGTGCGGTGATGCACAGCCTGCTGCCCTTTCCCTAGAGGTTTGCATCTGGACCTGTGAGGGCCCAGGCTGAGTCCACTTACCCATGGGCATAGAGTGCCCATATGGCTGGGGTGGAGCCCTGGGAATAGGGAGTCCACAGTGGTTCTTGGGATGTGTGCCAAGTGTCTGTCCCATGCCCTCATGGCCAGGTACATCTGCCAAGTCAAAGGCAGATGGCCCATCTGCTGTGGCTTCTGTGACCTTGGGCTTACCAGGATCAGCTCTGGAAGACACAGTTGGACTGAAGGAAACCCACCTTGGCTCAAACACCCCCTCCCCTCTTCTCTTTGCAGGATGTTTATAGCTTATTCCAGATCCCTGTTTGGGTACCTCTGTACCACACTCTTAGGATCTGTTTCTCTCACACGGTGGCCCGGAAGGCAGTTTTCTCTGTAGCTCAGACTGAGTTTGAATTTGCCATCCTCCTGCCCCAGCCCTCCAAGTAACTGGGATAAGTCAGAGGCCTGAGTCACCAGCATTGGCTGGCAGTCCCTGAGTCCTTGAGGGGGTGGCCTCCCCACCTTTGTGATGTTAGAGCTGTCTAAATCACCCATTGCTCCTCTCCCTGTGTGTCCCCTAGAGAACCTGTGATGAGTTTGAGAGGGTCTGTCGAGGAACCTGAAACCAGGTTCCTATAGAGGAGAGGTGACTGTCGGCCTTACTGTGCTTTTCTTGACTTTTTAGGCTAACCTACCATTTTTGGAGGGGTGGGCATCGGGGGGAGAGTCTCTTGCATTCTGAGCAAGCACTCTACCAACTGAGCTATATCTCCTGCTCCTATCTTGAACTTACAAAGTGGCTAGAGCAAGAATGAGCCATTTTGTGATGAGACATGCCTGTAATTTGAATACTTGGAAAGGCTGAGGCAGAAGGATCATGAGGTCAGCCTGGGCTACATAGCAAGTGCAAAGACAGCCTGGGCTACATAGCTACAAGACCTATCTCAAAAACTAAAAGAAAAAAAAGCAGACAAACAAAGTAACAATTGTTTTCAGGAAGTTGAGCGTGATGTGATTCTAGAATCTAAAAGGTAAAAATAAGACTATCAGAAGCTTAAGTTCATCATAGCTAAATTAAGTTCAAAACCAGTTTGGGCTTCATGAGACCCTGTCTCAAAAACAAACAGGGTTACCAAGATGTCTCAGCAAGTATAGGTGCTTGTCACCAAGCCTGATGACCTGAATTTGATTGCTGAAATCCTTATGGTAGAAAGAGAGAACCAACTCCCATAGGTTGTCCTCTGACCTCCACATGAGCATCATGGCACCCTACACACATAGTACCAATAATTAACTTTAAACAGTTTAAAGAAACAGGAACTAGAGAGATGGCTTGGAGTTAAGAGCCTACTGCACAATCATGTGAACTGGAGTTCTGAGCCCTGTGCTCCATTGCAAGCTGGGCTGTCCATGCACACCTACAATCCCAGCTCCAAGGTAGGCAGAGGCAGGAGGATGGCTGGGACTTGCTGGCTTCCAGATTAGCTGAGAAAATGAGAGCCTGGGTTCAGCCCTTGCTTCCAAACAATAGGTGGAAAATAATAAATGAGTTCCCTGGTGCCTTCTCTGCCCATCACAGACATGTGGACATGTGTGCATACACTCACAGGCAAACATGAGACATGTGTGCATACACTCACATAGACATTGGCACGAGTGTGCATTACTCACACAGACATGTGGCATATGTGTGCACAGTCACACAGACATGTGACACGTGTGTGCATACATTCACACAGAAACATGCGGCACATGTGTGCATGCACTCACACAGACATGTGAGGCACATGTGTGCATACACTCACACAAACATGTGGCATATATGTGCATACACTCACACAAACATGCGGCACATGTGTGCATACACTCAGACATGTGAGGCACATGTGTGTATACACTCACACAAACATGTGGCACATATGTGCATACTCACACAAACATGTGGCACATATGTGCATACACTCAGACATGTGAGGCACATGTGTGTATACACTCACACAGACATATGCAGATAGCTAAGTAAGTATTGTTTAAAAACTAATATGGGGTGATAGTAATTGCCTCTAATTCTAGCACTGAGCAAGCAGAGACAAAGGTAGGAGGATCTCTGTGAGTTCAAGGCCAGTCTGGTTGACGTAGTGAGTTCCAGGACAACCAGGGCCTCAGACTCTATCTCAAAACAAAACAAAAAGAAGTCCCCAGGGAGGTGGTGGCATGCACCTCTAATTCCTACTTTAATCCCAGAGAAACCCTGTCTCAAAAAACCAACCAACCAAATAAATAAAATAAAAGGTATCTAATGAGATATTCTCCCTTTGAAAAGTTTAGATGCATGTGCATGTGTGCATTCTTGTGCACCACCTGCTTGCTTGCCTAGTGCCCAAGGAGGGTAGAGAGTGTGGGAGCCTCTGGAACTGGAGCGATGTGGTGCTGGGAACAGAATCTAGGTCCTCTGGAAGCAACTGGAGTGCTCTTAACCACGGAACTGCCTCTCCAGCCCCATCTCCACCCTTCTTGATGAGCATGAGCCTGTCTGTTATATCAACAGTGTGGGCACTTACAATGGCTGTTTGGGGCATCAGAGACAGTGGTGCTGAGAAATCCACACTGACAGTCATCTGTGGTCTTTATGGAAAAGAATGGGGCAGGTGTTGCCATGGCAGCCCTCTGAGAACTTACAGTGTGGAGTTGGAGGCTTGTGCGGGTGTGGGGGCTTTCTGTAAACCCTTAATGGGCAAATGCAGCTAAGGTTAGGTGCCTATTCTGGGCACAGATGTACCCCAAAGTGACTTCTGAACCCTCATCTTAAATATGGGCCAACACAGAATGTGGGAGGCACCCAAGGTGGCTGGATTTACCAGGGTTTGGGTTGAGCAAACCCCTTCTAAGTTAGTGTCTCCATGGAATTTTTTACCACTAGCTGGCTATGTGGAGAAGTCATACGAAACCATAGTCTGGTGTGTTCCGCTGGGGATATTGACTGACAAGCCATTTTCTCTCACAGGGGCTTTTGGTGAGAACACTTACCCACAAGAGACTTTGGATCCTTGGCCAAGTATTAAAAGGACCCGTTTCTTGGTCTGGAGAGATAATAGTTCAGCGGTTGAGAACACTTGCTGCCCTTACAGAAGACCCGAGTTCGATTCCCTAGCGCCCACATCAGGCAGCTCACAACTGCTGTTGACTCTAGCTTTAGGGGACCCTGAGCCCTCTGGCTTCTACAGCCACCTGTGCTCAGGCACACATACCCACACAGAGATAAACACATACACATAACCAAAAATAATAATAAAATTGATCTTTTCTGGGAAAATCTTTACAAAAGAAATGGCCAGTTATGGTAGTACATGCCTTTAATCCCAGAACTCAGCTATTTGTGAGTTCAAGGCTAGTTTGGTCTACATAATGAGTTCCAGGCCAGCCAGGACTATTTAGTTAGTCCCTGCCCACAAACAAACAAACAAACAATAAAATAAACTGGCCAGTTTTTTTCTCATCTCTCTTTGTGAGAAGATGAATGGCCTGAAGTAAAACTTTCATAATCTTGATTACTTGTATCTGCCTGCCTGTTTGTTTTTGAGACAGAATTCCACATAGTACAGGCTGGTCTTGAACTTGTTATATGGCCAAGGCTAGCTCTGAATTCCTGATTTTCCCGCCTCTACCTCCCTAGTGCTGAGGTGACCTTCATGAGGGTGACTTTCCTCCCCAGCTGCTGCTCTCCAGCCCCTCAGGCCCAGCTCACTTTATTCCAGTCTGGCGAGCTCGGCTCTGCTCTTAGCCAGCTAGGAAAACCTGAAGTGATCACTTTGGTCCTTCTACCTGCTGCCTTCCTTCCCGATAACCCCCCAACTTTCTCTTCTAGGATGACCCCAGTGCTCCCCACAAAATCCAGGAAGCTCTCAAGTCCTGCCTGAAGGAGGAAGAGTCCTTTAACATCCAGAACTCCATGTCACCCAAACTTGAGGGTGGCAAAGGTGACCAAGCTGACTTGGAGGTGAACTGTCTCCAGAATAATTTAACCTGAACCAGAGCGGGAGGAGAGAAGAGGGGGGTGGGGGAGGGAAGGACCATTGTCTCCTCTTGTACACAGTTGGCTTCTCGTAACCACTTGTTAGGCTTTTCTTTTTCTGATCTCATGGCATGCTCTGATATGTTTTGTAGGAGGGGAAAAACACTTAAAATAAGCAAAGAAACTGAGCAGGATTGCATAGAAGATTGGATCGTTTTGTCTGTGCTGTCTGTGCGTTGCTTCTGCAGCTGGGGTTTCTAAACCTCGCTGTTACTCAACTGACTTTTTTTTTTGTACTTTGACCCACCTTTTTTTGGAATACCAGTTAAAAAAATCAAGGTTCTTGAAATAAAACTTTTTAAAAAGTTGTCCACTTTCTTAGTGTCATGGTGTCTCTTGCCTGCTCATTGTTCTTCCCTCCCTCATGAAAGGTGTATAACTACAAATATTTGAAATTGGGCTAGAGAGATTTGCAGAGGGCCAGCGAGACACACACACACACACACACACACACACACACACACGTGTGTGTTTTTTAAAAAGGCTCACAACCATCTGTAATTCAGGATCCACAGTATTGGACGCCCTCTTCTGGCCTCTTCCAGCATCAGGCATGTTTATGGTGCACATGCATGCATGCAAACACAATGCTTACACACAAAATAAATACTCTTTTTTTAATTTAATATTTGAAATCTTGGTAATAGAGACATATCATCTCAGGCTGCCCTAGTAGACAGGACAGATCATGCATTTTTTCACAGTTCTGGGGATGAAGGTGTCAGAAGGATTGGTTTCTACTGAGGCCTTTTTCCCTAACTTTCCTATGACTGTGTCCTCTGCATCCTCACTGGGCCATCTTGGGAAACCTGCATGGAAAGAGGGCGTAGTGCAGGACCATCCTTCAAGTCAAACAGCCCCTATCTTAGGAAGTTCAGCTGTGACCACTAGGAATAGAGAGGCTTCCTCTTGCCTGCTGCATGCATCTGCTCTAATTGCACACAGCCTCAGGGAGAGGCTAGAGTATGTATGGAGGTGGGGACTAGAGGTGGGGTTTCATCCATGTCAGTGTGTGGGAAAGTCACCATTCCTGCTGGGTAAAGACTCACGTGCAGCCTCTGTGGGGGAGACGCCCGTACTCCAGTGAGTAACCTATGCTCTGTAGGTAAGCCCGAAAACCTCACCGGGTTCCCAAAAAGGGCCTGTGCCTTGGTTTGTCTTTGGGGTCTCGGAAGGATAGACATTGCTTACAATCCCACCAAGGAATTTTAGCAACGGAGGGAAATGCCATTCATATCTTTGGGGTTTGTTTTTGAGGTAGGGTATCAGAAACCTCCTAGGGCTGACTTTTAACTCCTGATCTTCCCTTCTCTACCTCCCAAGTGCTGGGATTACATGCCTGTCTGTCCACACCACACCTGGCTCTTCCTGTTCTTTTAAGGACAGGTTCAGCTGGGACAGGGCTCTCTCTGAACACAGCATTTATCCCTAACTAGCCCTTCAAAGGCCTTTTCTCCAACTACCATTCCTTTGGAGGTTGAGGATCAACATATTACCTTTTTTAGGGGGGAGCACAATTTGATCCATAATTCTTGTCTTATCTGCTGTTAAAGACCAGGTATAGCCAGGCATAACAACACACACCTGTAATCCCAGCACTCAGGAGGCAGAAGCAGGTGGATCTCTGTGAGTTCCAGGCCAGAGTGGTCTACATAGTGCATTCCAGGGTGGCCAGGGCTACATAGTGAGACCCTAATTTAAAAAAAAAGGACCATGTATAATGGCACAGGCCTGTAATCCTAGCACTCAGGAGGCCAAGGTATTTCCAGGCTAGCCTAGGCTATGTAGTGAGACCCTGTCTCCAAAAAACAAACTGAACAACAAAAAGATATTCACATTCAGTGGTATAGTGCTACACGCCATGAATCTTCACGAGAAATGAACAAGGTCTCAACTTCATAAGTTGAGCTCACTGGGTAAAGTGCTTGCTGCACGAACAGGAGGACCCAAGTTCAGATCCCGCCAACCAGGTAAGAAGCATGGCAGTGCTTCTGCAACCCCAGTGCTGGGAGACTGAGTCCCAGAGGCAAACTGGCCAGCAAGTCCAGCAGAAAACAATGAGTTCTAGGCTCCCTGAGAGACCCTGTCTTAAAAAATAAGGTGATGAGGAAGACGGCCATTAACTGTGTCTGGAAGACGGCCATTAACTGTGTCTGGCGAATAGGTGAGTGCATTCATGTGTACGCACCACACACCCAGAGAAACTCCTGAGAAATAGACACAAATAGCACAGTGTATCTGTGTAGGAAGAGTTCAGGACAGAGATTGAAAGTGGACCTTGAGGGGCCAGTGAGATGGCTCAGTGGGTAGAGGGGCTTGCTGCTAAGCCAGACCATCTGAGTTTCTTCCCTAGAACCTGCATGGCGGAAAGGGAAGCAACTGCAGAAAGTTGGTTTTTTGACTTCAGCAAGCACAGACCTGCACAGACACTGAAAATCAACAAATCAAGTAGACTTTGTAGACTAGGAGACATGGATTTTGAGACAGGGTTTCTCCGTGTAGCCCTGGCTGTCCTGGAACCTGCTCTGTAGACCAGGCTGGCCTTGAACTTTCAGAGATCTGCCTGCCCCTGCCTTCTGTTCAATTTGTTTTGAGACAGGGTCTCATGTAGCCCATGCTGGATTGGAAGTCCTAGTCACGGGACTGGAGATGTAGTTGGTAGAACACTTTTGCTTTTCTAGTATCTACAGAGCACCTGATGCGGCTGGTGGTGGCGGAGGCGGTGCACGTCTTTAGTCCCAGCACTCAGGAGGCAGAGGCAGGCCTTTTCTCACAATAAACACAAACATACAAAAACAAGTGCTGGGACTAAAGTGCGCGGCCACACCTAGCCTTATATTTGATTTCATGGTGGATATTTGAAAGCCCATTAGCACATCTGCAGACCTTGGAGGGCTCCTTCCTGACTTTTTGATTGCTTCTGTGAGGTGCTCAGTGGGCCTGGAATTCTGGGATCACATTATATACAGGTGGGTTGTTTTGGTTTGATTTTGTTTTGGATTTGGTTTTTGTTTTTTTGAGACAAGGTCTCTCTGTGTAGCTCTGGCCGTCCTGGAACTCACTCTGTAGACCATCTACCTGTATTGAGTGCTAGTGTTGAGATTAAAGGCGAACACTGCTGCCCCTGCCTGGCTACGATAATTGTTTTCTAAACCACTGACACCATCAGACTAAGCACAAGGCTGGTTACCTTTGATAACTTCTTAACCTTCAGGGACTGTCCTCTGGGGTCACCACCCCAGACAGATAATGATGATCACACTATACCTTTGGTACATGCTGCATGCAACCACTGATCTCAACCACCCTGTGGGTTCTTCCAGCCTCCTTGTGATCTAAAGGGGCAGGTATGTCCTGTCTGGGTTCCTGTCCTTCCTGGATAGCAGCTAGTATCTCAATAGTACCCTGTTTGCACTTTGATGTTTATCAGATGTCTGTGTGTCTTTTTGTGTGTAGAGGAAGAGTTTGTCCAATTACCTAGTCTCCTATTGACTGGCAACAGAAGCCCTGTGTTCCCAGCTTGAACTCCTGCCCAGATGGAGTTCCATCAAGTCTGCAGTTTGCTGTCGGATGGCACTGCATATTGTATGAGACAATTTCTTGACCATTTTTCTTATCTAATTGGGTTGTGGGGGGCAGTTGGTGTGGCTTGCATGGGATTTCTGGAATATTCTCTGAACTAGAGGGCCTTCCCTTTGCGGCTAAACACCTCTGGATTTTTTTCACAAAAACAAAATAAAACAAAAAACGGGTTGATCAAGGGGAGCTATCTGCAAAAGAACCTTGTGAATCAAATCCAGACTTTGTAAGTACTGTGTTGTGTTGTGCTTTTCCCACGACCGTATTAGGAAATGTGTCTCAAAGACCTGGCTGTGTCCTCGGGAGGGCTAGGAAAACCCAGACTGAAGCGAGAGCAGGAAACAGTAGAGGCCTGTTCGGGAGGGTCACCGCATGCTGCCAGGAGTCTCTTTGGCAAAAAGGGACTGAGTGTTGGAGTAGGATGTATTGATTTCTATCTGGTCCTGCCTTCTCTTGTGCCAGGGTTTTTGTATTGCTTAGTGATTGTGAGCCACGGGATGGCCAGTGCCCTCTCTGTGGACCCTGTGCCCCTGTACAGAGGTTACTTAACTCTTGGGACAGCCTCTCGTCACCCTGGTGTTTTCAGACAGCGTGCTCTCATTGCTCTCCCCATCCTGCCCTGGAGCCTGTCCTGAATCTTTCCCTAAGGAAAGGCCAGGGAGCTTGTTCACCTAGTAACAGAGCTTCCTGGACAAGCCTGGCCACTTGGGTACAATTTCCCAAAGCTACACAAAGGTGGAAATAGAGAACCAGCCCCGCCGAGTTGTCCTCTGACCTCCACAGTCACCACATGCTTTTATCATGGACACATACAAATACACAATAATAATAATCTTTAATGGACAGGCTGGAGTTGGGGAGATGACTCTGGTAAAGTGTTGGCCGTGCAAGCACGAGGACCCAAGTTCAGGGCTCAGGTACACACAAAAGGCCAGGACATGCAGTGTGGACCTATAATCCCAGTGCTTGATGGAAAAGAAACTCAAAGTGATGGGATTGAGGTTCTAAGGGACATACTAATGGGTTATTGATGTTCTAAAGGACATAACTAATAGGTTAGCTTAGGAGACATGAGGTCACTCAAGTAGAATTCAGCTAAAGGGACACTATCTCCAAAGCACCTCAAAAATCAGTAGTCTGCTACCCAGGCCATTTGGACATAAGAAAATTTAGGATGCCAGAATGTAATTGTCTGTTCTCCAGGTCTACCCAGCCACTAGACTCCATTCCACGACACATGAGGCAGAGCCAACTTACAGCAAGCCCCATTCCTTAGAAAAGACAAACTTCTAACAGGCAGCTCAAGCGGGAAGCCTGGGGTCACAACCATCCTGAAGTCCTGGTCTGCCATTAAGTCCCTCTGTGCTCTTGTCAGCAAAAAACGTAATTCTGTCTGGTGGGCAGAAACATCCTGGGTAACAGCTATTCAAAAAACAAACAAGCCTGGCCGTAGTGGCGCACGCCTTTAATCCCAGCACTTGGGAGGCAGAGGCAGGCAGATCTCTGTGAGTTCGAGGCCAGGATGGTCTACAAGAGCTAGTTTCAGGACAGGCTCCAAAGCTACAGAAAAAACCTGCCTTGAAAAACCAACCAAACCAAACCAAACAAACAAACAAAAATCCACTGGTGTACTTAAAATAATTCTGGCAGTATGCAGTATCTTTGCTGTGTAAACCTCCCATCGCCCTAGGTGGCCAAATTTGTGGTCGCTTTCTCTGTTTAAAGTGTTCGAAATGAAGTGCACATCTTTAGCTCCGCACTGTGGAGGTAGAGGCAGATGGATATCTATAGTTCAAGGCCAGCCTGGTCTGCATAGTGAGTCCCGAGACAGCCAGAGCTGCACAGTAAGACCCTGTCTCAAAAAAAAAAAAGAAAAAAAAGAAAGAAGGGAGGGAGGGAGGAAAGAAAAAAGGAAGAAAGAAGGAAGAAAGGAGAGAGAGAAAGAAAGGAAGGGAGGAAGAAAGTGTAGAAATAACCTCTTAAAGATAATTGGATAACAAGGTTTTCCCCATCAGAAAAGAGAGAAGAAAGAGAAAGAAGGGAGGGAGGGAGGAAGGGAGGGAGAGAAAGAGAGGGAAAAAGTTGTTCAAGTTGCAAGCTGGGCAGGGCCCTGGAAGAGGTCAAGGATGGCAGTGTTTGTGGGCTGCACATGCCTTAGGTGTCTGTGAGGTCTTCTATTCAAGGCCAGCTCGCTGTCTTTGAGCAATAGGCACGGGCAGCCTCGAGTGGCTCAGTAAACAGCTGTCTCCTTACTTTCCTGTGTGGGTGGAGAGGTTTCACACTGGGAGCATATTTTTTTCAACATGATGAGAGGCAGAAACAGGAGGACCCCAGGGGCTCACTGAGCAGCCGGTCTGGTCAATCAGGGGGTTCTAGGTTCAGTGAGAGAGACCTTGTCTCAAAAACAGAGGACAATGAGAGAGAAGTCACATGAGCGGTGTTGCTGTGGCTTCCACAGAGGCATTCACAGGTATGAACACCCACAAGCATACACTGTAACAGAGAGAGAGGCTGAAAATGTGGAGAAGAAAACCCCTTGTCTGTGGAACTCTTGAGACGCGGAGCCTGACTGGTAGGGCAGACCTTCGAAAGTTATATGCATCCTGGCTCCTGATTTTGCCACCACGTCACAAGTCACATGCTCCTACCATCATGCCTCCCTACCACGATGGACTGAAATTGCTCTGAAACCTTCACGGTTTACCAGGAAATGTTTTGGCCACAGGAATGCAAACCCAGTATACATGCATATGCAGCAGCCCAGGTCAGAAGGACAGTAATTACTTACTGGAGCAATTTCCTTCCTCTGCTCTGTGGGTTCTGGGGCTCAAACTCAGGTCATCCAGCTTAGTAGCCTGTGCCTTTATCCACTGAGCCGCCTTGCCAGCCCTAGAATTTATCTTTTAGGGGCATAATTCATTCCCAAATACTACCTCACTGTGTACCAAACATTCATATTTTTTCCCCCAAAACATTGGAAATTTGGGCCTAGTTCTCTCCAAACTGCTCCCTGCTGTTTTAGGGTGAAGTATTTTTAGGGTTAATGGGGACTGAAGCCTGGAAATGTCTCCGTGTATGGCGGCAGGAATCAGCTTTTATGATTTTTTTAAAAATGTTGCAAGATCCCCAGTGGCAGTAGACAG
>LOEQ01005033.1:3769-18208 GCA_001685075.1 Bramus lutescens | reverse complement strand
GACACATTGTATGGAATAGAATTGGATATTTATTACTTAAAGAAGGGGGAAAGGTGAGAGAGAGAGAGAGAAGAGAGAAGAAGAGAAGAGGGACAGAGAGGGGCCCAAAGAGAGACACACAGGGTGCCAAGAGAGAACAGAGATCCAAGATGGCCGGGGAGGTGGACAGGGTCACTGGGAGTGGGCGTGGCTTGCCTCTTAAAGAGACAAAAACCATTACACCCATGATTCTAGTTTCAGAGTATCTAACACCTAACCCTCTTCTGAGTTATACATGCATACTCTCAAGGCACACATACATACACCAAATAACTATTTTAAAAATAGGAACAACATATAAAGTAATACAAGTCCATTTACCCAGATAATAAAACCATTTAAAAAATAGAAAAACCAGGCATTGTAGCAAACACCTAAAATCCACTTGAAGGTAGAGGCAGGAGGATCAGAAGTTCAAGCTTATCCTCAGCTACATAGTAAGTTCCAGGTCAACTTGGTAGGCAAGACCCTGTCTCAAAAAAAAACCTTAAAAATAAATTAATTTTAAGAAGAGAGAAAGGCAATTTTATTACAATGGGTTGACACATTGATAGAGTACTTTAAAAAAACAAACAAATAAAAAGCAACAAAAAAAACCCCAGGGGCTCTCTAGTATGTATCCCTGACTGTCCTGGAACTTGCTATGTAAACCAGGCTGGCTTTGAACTCACAGAGATCCCCCTGACTCTACAATCAAAAGTGTGTACCACCATACCCAATACATTAATAGTCTTCTATTTTCTTAAGTACATTTACTTCTGTGCGTGAGTGTTTTGCCTGCCTGAATGCTCAGCCTGAGCAAGCCTAGTATTTGTGGAGACCAAGGAGGGTGTCAGATCCCCTGGAACTGGAGTTGCAGACAGTTGTGAGCTGTCATGTGGGTGCTGGGAATTGAACCCAGGTCCTCTGGAAGAGCAACCAGTGTTCTTAACCACTGAACCATCCCTCCAGCCCAGTAGAGTCTGAATTTATTGGAAGGTGGTGGAGGAGGAGGAGGAGGAGGGGGCCTGTGAGCTTTCCAGTGTGAATGCTAGGAATCCAGCTCCAATCCTCTGAAGAAGGTTTAGCCACTGAGCCATCTCCCTAGCCTAGGGTGGGTCTTCCTTAGAGCAAGTCCTGCCCAGGGAGGGCTTTTGAAGGGACTGTCTTTCCTCCTCTTTTACCTCCTGGCTGCTATGAAATTCTCCCTTCCAGTGTTTCTATCTCACCACAGCCCAAAAACTCTGAGGTCAGCTGACATGGAATAGAAGCTCTGAACCCGAAAACCAAAGTAGATTTTCCTTTTAAAAAGTTTTTTTGTGAGCATGCATGCATGCATATGTGACCATGCATGCATGTGTACAGGTCCACATGTATACGTGCACATGCATGTGTGTGCATGTGCTTATTGAGTCTGAGAATCTTCTATAGTTTTCTGCCTTTTTTTTTGAGACATAGTCCTGCTAAATTGGCTAAATTGATAAGCTGGTCAACAAGCCCTAGGAATTCTCTTGTCTCTGCCTTACAAGGGCTGGAAATTCAGGCAAATACCACCATACATTGCTTTATTTTTTTTTCATGCCCGGCTTTTAAGATGGTGCCCAGAATTGAACTTGGGTCCTCATGATTTTGCAACAAATACTTTACTAACTGTGCCCTTTCCTCAGGAGAACTCTCCACCCTTTTTGAGGCAGGCAGCGTCTCGTGTAGCTCAGGCTGACCTCAGACTCACTGCGTAGCTAAGGATGACCGTGGACTTCTGATCCTAGAGTCACCATTTTAGGAGCTCTGGGATTAGGTGTGAACCACACCCAGTCCACGCAAGGCTGAGTACTGACTCTGGGCACGCCAGGCAAGCGCTCCATCAGCTGAGCTACGTCCCCAGCTCATATCTCCCTCTAAGTTATTTTTCTCAGGTATTCAGTCCCAGTAACCAAAAACTGACTAGCACAATGGCTTTGCCCATTTTGTCTCATGTTGCTATGGTTACAGCAGATTTCCTAAGGTTAGTGTTTGCAAATGTATATGTAAGTCTAGTCTTTTCTTTTTTCAACCCTTCTGTATCTTTTTACTGCAGACATTTATCTTGTAAACAACATATGGACAGTTTTACTGGCATGGAAATATTGTTTAATGGAAACATTCCATCCTTACTATTATATCACTGATAAATTTGGGTTTGAATACTCATTTTGCTATGCATTTTATCTTCTAGGTTCCTAGTTTTCTTCTTTCTTACCAGTTCTTAGATTTGTTTGTTTGTTTGTTCTTTTTTTGTTTTTCTGAGACAAGATTTCTCTGGGTAGCCCTGTCTGTCCTGGAACTCACTCTGTAGACCAGGCTGGCCTAGAACTCAGAAATGCTGCTGCCTCTGCCTCCCAAACGATAAGATTGAAGGTATGTGTCGTCACTACCCGGTATAATTTCATTTTTGTGTGCGTGGTCTGAGGATCTCCTGCTTGTTGGACAAATGGTCTTTCCCTGAGCTCCATCCCCATCCTCCAATAACCATTACTTATTTTATAAATTGGCCAATGGCAATGAAGAAAAGTTTAAAAATGGATTTTAGAAAGTGCATTAATTTTCATTTTTGAGCATTTTTGCCTGCTTGTCCATACATGCAGTACCTGAGGGGGGTCAGTAAAGGACATCAGATCCTCAGGAACTGGAGTTATAGGCAGTTGTGAGCAGCCCACTATGGGTGCTGGGGATTGAACTGCAGTCCTCTGTAAGGGCAGCAAGTGTTCTTAACCACTGAGCCGTCTCTCCAGCCCCTACTCATGGATTTTCAAAACATTATTTAAAAAGATTTTTATTATGTATTGGATACTAGTGCAAAATGATAGAATTTTAAAGTTTTGGTATAATATTATTGTATGTGGACACACACATGTACATGCACACACATACACACATGCACCACAGCAAGAATATGGACATCAGAGGAAAATTTTCAGTGATGTGGGATTTTCCTTTGTATGTTGTGAATATGTTTTACTGCCGTTGGTTAATAAAAAAGCTGCTTTCGGCCAGTGGCTTAACAGAATAGAGCTAGGCAGGAAAACTAAGCTGAATGCTGGGAGAAAGTAGGTGGAGTTAGAGAGATGCCATGTAGCAGCCACAGGAGACAGACACCAGAACTTTGCCTGATAAGCCACATCCACATGGCAAAACACAGATAAATAGAAATGGGTTAATTTAAGATGTAAGACTAACTATAAATATGCACAAGCTAATAGGCCAAGAAGTGATGTAATTAATATAGTTTCTGTGTGGTCATTTGGGTCTGAGCGGTCAGGAAACAAACAAGCAGCCTCGGCCAACATTTGAGGAGTTGGTTCTCTCCACCATGTGCATCTAAGGGATCAAACTCAAGTCAGTGGGCTTGGAGACAAGGACTTTTACCCACTGAGCAGATGACAATATTCAATAATTGGAATCAAGGCTGATAGGTATGGTGGAGCACACCTTTAATCCCAGCACTCAGGAGGCAGAGGCAGGAATATCTCTGAGTTCTAGGCCAGCCAGAACACCAGGACTATTACACAGAGAAACTCCGTCTCAGAAAAAAATACAAAAGCAAAACAAAAAATATTTTTTATTATTCCACATTTTGCCTCTGTGGCTTCGAAAGTTATTGCTTCATAGTTTTCTGACAAAGGTGAGGTATGGAGTTTGAAAGTCACTCTTTGTCTGTCCCTTTGAGCTTACCTACGACAGTTCAGGCCACGTTTCCTTTCTGTGAGGCCTAGGAGAGTCTGTGTTGACGCTGTCCAGATTCACGGTTTAACCACTACATTAAACGACCACTTGATGTTTGTTTTGAGATAGGATCTCAAGTAGCCAAGGTTGGCTTTAAACTCCCTGTGTTGGAGAGTGACCTGGACCTTCTGGTCCTCCTGTCTCCACCTTCCATGTTCAGGAGTTACAGGCAAGCACCACCTTGTCTGTCTGTGTGGGGCTGGGGATGGAGCCTAGGGTTTTGTACATGCTGGGTAAGCAGTCTGTCTACCTGAGCTGCATCCCCAGCCCAGGCTTGCACTTTTAAAATGTGAATAATGCAACTGAGAAACTGAGTCTGTCTCTGTTTCTCTCTCTCTCTCTCTCTCTCTCTCTCTCTCTGTTTACCTGTCTGTCTGTCTATCTGTAGGGCATCAGTCACTGTGTAGTCCAAGATGGTTTTGAATCCCCAGTCCTCCTATCTCTGTCTCCCTTGTGCTGGGAATACAGGCGTGCCCAACTATGTCCAGCCCTGGATTTTCAATAGTTTTACTTATGTGCACATGTGCACATGTTGCATAACATAGCTCTAAAATGTATGTGTCCCTTTCTTGTCTTTGTCTGATAGTGGGTCATGTAGGCAATCCTTGATATCTTGTCAGTGACTTGGTTGGGATTTTTTTACATTTATTTTTTTTGTTATATTTTATTTATTTACTGTGTGTACATATGTAGGTCAGAGGGCAAGTTTTGGGAGTTGGTTTTCCTTCATGTGGCTCCCAGGGTTTGAATTCAGGTTTGGTGTCTAAAGCTTTCCCACTGAGCTGTATCGCAGCCCACTAGTGATTTGCTGTAAGCATGATCATGTGACCCTGCTCTTAAGTGAGGCATGATCACAGTTGGCCTTGTCCCTAGGTTTCTTCTTGCCTGAAGCCCACATCATCTGAACTTTCATCTCTAAGATTCTCTCTACTAGCCCACATACTCCCCAGGTCAACTTCTTTTCGAAACTTTATTTTACTTATACTTTATGGTGTTCTGTGACATGTACGTCTGTGTACCACATGCATGCAGTATCCGAGCAGGCCAGAAGAGGGTGTCAGACCCCCTAGAACTGGAGTTACAGAGCATCACGAGCTGCCATGTGGGTGCTAGGAATCGAACCTGGATCCTCTGGAAAAGCAACCAGTGCTGAGCCATTTCTTCAGCCTCCCAATCAGATTCCTTTATAAAACTATTATTACTAGGAACTTTTTGTGTGAGTTTTTATGTAGTGTTTTTATGTGTGTCCGTCCGTCCATCTGTGTGTGTGTGTGTGTGTGTATGTGTGTGTGTGTGAGTGTCTATATGCGCACTCCTTTCTGGAAGCTAGAAATCATTGCTGGGTGTCTTTCTCTGTCACTCTCTACCTCAGTTTTTGAGACAGGATCTCTCACTGAACCTGGGGCTTGCTCTTTTAGCTAGACTGTCTGGCCGGAGAGCCCCAGGGGTCCTCCTGTCTCTGTACCCCAAACCCAGCACTGTAGTTACAAGTGTGGATGCTGGGGATCTGAACTGACACCCTCATGCTTGCCCAGCAAGCAATTTTTTTTCGAGTCAGGGTTTCTCTTTCGTTTTGGAACCTGTCCTGGAACTAGCTCTTTTTTGTTGTTGTTTTTGTTTTGTTTTGTTTGTTTGTTTGTTTTTCAAGATAGGGTTTCTCTGTAGCTTTTAAGCCTGTCCTGGAACTCGGTCTTGTAGACCAGGCTGGCCTTGAACTCACAGAGATCCACCTGCCTCTGAGCAATTTACTCACTGAGATGTAATAAGGCTGTAATAAGCTGTAGAGGCCTTATTTAAAATTTATCACAATTGACATTTACTATTCAGAAGGCACAGATTGGAATAATCTGTAATTACTAACTCCTTTAACCCTTTTAATTTGTGTATGATGAGTACTTAATTACCCCTGCCTTCCGGAGGAAGAAGTCAGGCAAACAGGAAGAGCCAGACACGGTAACTCATGGAGACAGGAGGATCTCTTCAGCCTTGGCGCTTGAGACCAGCCTGGGAAAGAAAGACATGGCTGAGAATGTCACCCAGCTGGTGGGGAGCTTGCCTCACATGGCTGAAGCCCTGGGTTCCATTCCCAGCATGGCTTAAGCTGGGCATGTGACATAAACCTATAATCCCAGCCTCAGTTGGCAGGGACTGAAAGACCAGAAATTCAAAGATACCTTCAGCTCCATTTTGAGGTTGAGGCTAGCCTAGGCTACATGAGACCCTATCTCAGTTCAAACTGATACCCATAAACCAACTCCATTGCCTCTGATTGTTTTACTCACAGGTTAATTTGCTTTTCATCTGGCTTCCATAGAAGAAAGATTTTTGAGATTCAGTTGTTCACGGGGTATTCTGTAGGTGGCAGACCTTGTCGAATGAATGAATGAATGAATGAATGAATGAATGAATGAATGAATGAATGAATGAACAGATGAATAGCAGACAGATATTTGCTTGTTTGTACCCATGACCCCTATCCTGGAAGAAGGCTGAGCCTTCCTTGGGAGGCAGTGATAGGCCCTGTGGGATCATCGCTTTCTTGGCTCTCTGATGATACCCTTCTTTCTGACTCCAGAAAAGCACTTGTGCTGAGAAGCCCTTTGGGTTCGCCCTGCTCCTGCTGGGTGCTGCAGCTGGCTTCCTTGTGGAAGCGGCCTTCCTCTTTGGCAGCCCTTGTGGTTCTTTGATGTTCAGGAGGCCAGGCCCAGCGGGCAGCTAGGCTTCTGCTGTTAATCACACAGCCTGCTGGGGCCTGTCCACGTGGCTGGCTTTGAGGGTCAGCCAGAGCTCTGGTGGGAACTGCTTACTGCTCTAATTGGGCCTCTCTTGGGAGGCAGCAGGCCCTGGGTCTCACTTGTCTGTACTCTGGTGACAGCTTCACCCTCTCAAGGAGGACATCGTGCTTCCTGATGCAGTTGGTTCTGTGGCCAGCCTGGGCAGAAGTTCACTCTTGTTCTACAGAAACCCTGGGGCAGACTGGGCTCTAGCCAAAGGCCACAACAAGGCCAAACTAAGTTGCCAGGAGTAACCTTCAGAAAGCCCAATGACACGGCTCTATGCCTTACTCGCTGGCAACTGGAATGAGTTCCCACAGGAAAAGACTTTCCCTCAGCTTCCTTGGCCACCCAGGCCCTGCTTCTGGTGTTCATGAAGAGGTAGCCATGTGTGGTAGTTGGATGTAGTTGGCCCCCATAATTTCATAGGGAGAGGCACTATTAGGAGGTGTGGCTTTGTCACAGTAGGTATGGCATTGTTGGAGGAACTGTGTCACTGTGGGGGCAGGCTCTGAGGTTTCCTATGCTCAGGATATTCACTAGTGTCTCAGTCGACTTCCTGTTGCCTGCAAGATGTAAGACTCTCAGCTACCTCTCCAGTACTCTGTCTGCCTGCACGCTGCCAGGCTCCCCACCATATGATAATGGACTGAACCTCTGAACTGTAAGCCAGCCACCCCAACTAAATGTTTTCCTTAGAAGATTTGCTGTGGTCATGATGTCTCTTCACAGCAATTAAACAGCTAAGACACCATGTGAATACTGTCATACACTCCAGGGTTCCGGCAAACCTAAAAGCCTGAGGTGACCATATCCAACCAGAGCAGACTTGGGACCCCACTGTTAACTAGCAGGACAAACTAGTTTCTAGGCCCCACTGTCTCGCCCCTTGCCTTGATTTACCTCTCCTGCACAACTGAAAGAATGTCAGGTGCCAAGGGAGTTTCCTTTCAGAGAGCCTGGCAACATGTCTTCCACACTCCAGACTCCAAGGGCCTCTCAGAGTAAGGAGTTGACATCACCTCTGTGAAGTTCCAAAGTCTGAGAGCCTGGATCAATTGGACTCAACTCTAGCAAGAACGTCCCATGTGCTCCTACCATAGCCCAATCTGGTTCATTTCTATTATGACCTCTGTGTGTGTGTTTGGTATATGTGCACATGTATGCACATGTACAAAATCCAGAAAAGGACATTAAGTGGTCTTCTCTATCACTCCACCTTATTCCTGTGAAACACAGTCTCACTGAACCTAGAATTCGCTATTTTGACGAGACTGGGACCGGTCGTTTAGGGTCGTTGAGCCCTGCCACCACTACTCATAGCACTGGAGTCACAGTCTCTTGTAACCCCCCATGGTGGTTTGAATGTAATTGGCCCCTTTAAGCTCATAGGGAGTGGCACTATTGAGAGGCGTGGCCTTGTTGGAGGAAGTGTCACTGTGGGGGCGGGCTTTGAGGTCTCTTGTGCTCAAGTTATACCTAGAGCAGTTCATTTCCAGCTGCCCGCAGATCAAGATGTAGGACTCTCAGCTCCTTCTTCAATACCATGTCTGCCTGCATGCTACCATGTTCTGTCATGATGAAATGAACTAAATCTCTGAACTATAAGCCAGTATCAATTAAATGTTTTCCTTTATAAGAGTTGCCATGGTCATGATGTCTCTTCACAGCAACAGAAACCCCAACTAAGACAGAAGGTGGTATTGCTGTGACAGGCCCAGCCATGGTTTTGTTTGAAGAAATACGGACCTTGGGACTGTGGAATAGAAAAGCAGTTGAATGGGTTAAGGGCTGTTCAATGGGCCACACTAGTAGTAACATGGAAGAGTGGGGTTGAGCATGACTTGATGAACTCTGGGGCCTGGATCAACAGGTTTCAGAGAAGAATTTTAGTATGTTGCCTAGAGATTGCTCATATGATGTTTAGGTGAAGAATGTGGTTGCCTTTTGCCCTTGTCCAAAAAGTCTGCCTGATGCTAAACTGAAGAGATTTGGATTAATTCCACTAGCAGAGAAAATGTCAAAACAGCCTAGTATAGACTCTGCTGTGTGGTTATTAGTGTTAAATCTCATGAATACTTATAATGGAAAAGAGGAAGCTGAGATAGTAAAATTACAAAATGTACAATTTAAGGAGAAAAGGAGCACCAGGAAGTTGAAAGCAGCTAAATCCTGTGTTCAAGGAGATAAAAAGATTAAGAAATAGAAGAAATGGAATGGAAACCTCGAGTAAGATCCCATCCAACTAAGTTTCCAACTTGTAAAAAGAATTAAAGAAAAATAATTTTCATTTCAAGACAGGGTTTCTCTGTGTAGTCTTGGTTGTCCTGGAACTCTGTAAACCAGGCTGGCCTCAAACTCACAGAGATCTGCCTGCCTCTGCCTCCTGAGTGCAGAGACTAAAGGTGTGTTGTACCACCACCCAGTAAAGAAGGAAAATCTTAGATCTGAGTTTCAGGACAGCCAACCTTACACTGTGAATGAAACCATCAAAAACAGAAAGCTGTTGAAGATATAATTGAATGAGGGGGCCATGTTCCAGACCCAGTGAGCAGTAGAACTTGGCAGCTTGTGCCACGTGCTTCTGGCTTTAGAATCAAGGACAGAAGAAAGGGGTTATGGAATCTCCCTCTGCAACTAAGGAAAGCTGCTGAGGCCAGATATGTGTCAGGGGCGTCCCCAAATGGAGGCTCAGAGAGACCATTGAGTGAAGCTGTGAAGGTGAAGCCTGGGTTGCCTTGGAGACCCCAAGATGTTAGAGATGCCAGAGCCATGCGATACCTGCTGAGGAGAGTTGCTAACAGGGAGTGGAACCAGCCCAAGAGAAAGAAGTGTGTTGCATGTCAACAAAGCTGAAATGAATTGGAGATCTGAAGAGTGTTTTGACAGCAAACATGGAGATGCAGAGTTTTGAGTTTGCCCAGCTGGCTTTTGGTCTTGCTTTGGTCCAGTATTTCCTCACTATTTTCTCTTCCCTACATTTTGGGATGGTAATGTATATCCTGTGCCATTATATGTTAGAAGTATGTGATCTTTTTTTTAGTTTTGATTTTATAGGGTATTACAGTTAAAAGATTGCATAAATATCAGAAGAAACTTTGAACTTTAAAATATTGTTGAGACTGTGATAAGCTGTGGAGACTTTTGAATTTGGACTAAGAGCATTTTGCGTTATAACATGGTTATAAGCTTATGTGGGCCAGGGAGTGGAATGTGATAGTTTGAATGTAATTGGCCCCCATAATCTCATAGGGAGTGGCACTATTGAGAAGTGTGACCTTGTTGAAGTGGGTGTGGCCTTGTTGGAGGAAGTGTCACTGTGGGGGTGGGCTTTGAGGTCTTCCAAGCTCCAGTCCTAGAACAGTTCACTTCCAGCTACCCGCATATCAAGATATAGGACTCTCAGCTCCTTCTTCACACCATGTCTGCCTAGATGCCATCTTGTCACATCGTGATGATGATGGACTACACCTCTGAACTGTAAGCCAGCCCCAATTAAATGTTTTCCTTTATTAGAGTTGCCGTAGTCATGGTAGATTTCAGGGATCAGGGTGTAATGTATGAGAGAAGAATTAGCTGAGTGGCGGTGGCACACATCTTCAACCCCAGCACTTGTAGGGCAGAGACAGGGGGATCTCTGTGAGTTCAAGGCCAGCCTGGTCTACAGAGCAAGTTCTAGGACAGCCAGGGCTACACGAAGAAATCCTGTCTTGAAGAAAAAAAAGATAGAGAAAAGAATAAAAGTTTTAAAAAATTAATTTATTGCTAATCTGTATGGACATGTGTGGTATGAATGTGGGTGTTTACATGCCACAGTATACATGTGGAGGTCAGAGGACAGCCTGGGCTATCATTCCTTACCTTGCACCTTGTTTGAGGCAAGGCCTTGTCTTTGTTGTTCACACTGGGTAAACCAGGCTATTCGGCCCAAGGGCTTTGAGAAATTCACCTCTACCTCCCATCTCACTGTGAGAATCCTAAAATTGCAGATCTGCTACTACATCTGACTTAGTGGGATTTGAACTCAGATCCTCATGCTTGCACAGCAAGCCTTTTACCTACTGAGCCAGCTCCCTAGCCATGTTCCTGAACGTTCAGGTCTCCTGGCTGAGTGTCAGCTATGGATTAGGGGACTGTTCCCCTGGCTCTTGCCCTATCCTAGGTGCTCTTCTCAGGTACTCTGAGTTCAAAGGTGTTGCTGTGCTCTGGTTTCTAAGCTCAGAGGGGCACGTGGCCCTCCCCAACATTTACAAAAAACTAAAATACACATGGAGGTCCATGTCCAAAAGTTAACAAGTGAACTCAAGTGAAGCACGATTAATAAAAACCCAGAGACAGATATTGGGTTTCAACCTAAAGATCAGAAAAGCAAAACAACCTCTACCTCAGTCTAAAATGGAGATCCTGCCTCCAGGAATCTCAGAGTGAGACTATGTGAGAGCTGTCTCCTCCCATTTTATATTCCTCTCTAGTGCTGGGATTAAAGACATGCATCACCTGGTTTCTATGGCAGCTAGTGTGGCTACTGGGATTAAAGGTGTGTGTTACCACTGCCTGGTCTGTGAGGCTGACCAGTGGGGCTGTTTTACTCTCTGATCTTCAGGCAAGATTTATTAATTAAAATACAAATGAAATGCCACCACACTGAAGTCAAACTTCTATGAAAACCTTCACAATGACTTAGAAAGCCCCCGCCCCCCATGTATTTAAGTTTCATTTTGTTTTTAATTACTTAAGTGTGGGTGTGTGTCCTAGTTTTGTTTCTCTGATGCTGTAATAAAACTCCAAGAACAAAAACAATTTACAGGTTACTAGCCATTACTGTGGGAAGCCCAAGGCAGGAACTCAGGCTGGGCAGGAACCTAAGGCAGGAACTGAAGCTCAGACCGTGGAGGAATGTTGCTCCTTGGCTTGCTCCTCATGAGTTACTCAGCCTGCTTTCTTTCTTGGACCTTTTACTCAGGGGAAACACTGCTCTCAGTGATCTGGGCCCTCTCACATCAATGCAGCTGGGCAGACACCTTAATTCCAGCACTTAGGTGGCAGAAGCAGGTGGATCTCTGAGTTCGAGGCCAGCCTGGTCTATGGAGTGAGTTCCAGGACATCCAGGGCTACACAGAGAAACTCAGTCTTGAAAAAAGAAAGAAAATGCCCTCCAGACTTGCCTACAGGCCAATCTGATGGATGCATTTTCTCAGCTGATGTTTCCTCTTCTCAAATAACCCTAGCATGTGTTAGGTTGTTTAAAAAGCTAGCCAGTCCAATGAGTATGTGTACTTGTGTGCTGGTACCTGTAAGGCCAGAGCACTGGATATCTCTAGAGCTGGAGTTAGAAGCTATTATGAGTTTCTCACAGTGGGTCCTGGCACATGAACTTGGGTACTAAGAACAGTGTACTCTCTGAACTGATGAGCCATCTCTCCAGCCCCTAGGTCTTTATTTGGATTTATTGGCCTCCTCAGAGTTGTGCTTCAGAGTAGCCTAGGAACCTCCCACCTTCCCCTCACCTGAGTCTCTTCTGCTCTTCTTTCTTGATCCACCTGCAGGGAAGTTGCTTCAGGAAGGCACATCTAGACACCAGAGTTCACACATTTCAGATCTGAATGGCCTCTGCCCCCCTTTTTTATTTTGTTTTGGTGTGTGTGTGTGTGTGTGTGTGTGTGTGTTTCAAGTCAGGGTTTCTCTGTGAAGCCCTGGCTATCCCAGTACTTGCACTGTAGACCATGCTGGCTTTGAACTTAGAGATCAGCCTATATTTGCCTCCTGAGTGCTGAGATTAAAGGTTTGTGCAACCACCTCCCAGCTTCAGAACCTGTTCTTAAGGGAGCAGGTTTGAGGATTTCTGAACAAAAGATCTTGGTGTACTTTGTGGCAAGTGTGGATAACAGCAGGAGGGGATGGTGCCAGAGTCAGTACATCCTTTGGCCCTGAGGTCCCCTTGCTCCAAGAAAATAATCAAGGCCCTACTTGCTTGGATCTGAGGCCTTGTTGACTTGGCAGCATCTTTATCTCTATTAAGTCACACTGAGCTGATACCCACCCAGTCCCCAAGGTCATGGAAGTGCTATTCTATTTGCTCGCTGGGGCACGGGGGCCCAAGGCTGGGACATAACTTGTAAAACCTAAGTATGGTGTAGGACTTCCTTCTATTTGTGTGTTGCTTTCATTGGTTAATGAATAAAGAAACTGCTTTGGACCTGACAGGGCAGAACTTAGGTAGGTGGAGAAGACAGAACTGAATTCTGGGAGGAAGAAAGCAGAGTCAGGAGAGAGCCACCATGGAGCCACCAGAGACAGACATGCTGAATCTTTCCTGGTAGGCCATGAACTCATGGTGATATACAGATTAATAGAAATGGGTTATTAGTTCTACACTCTCAATCGGTTATTCTCCGATCTCTTAATGGACCAAGCAGTGTTTTGATTAATACAATTTCTTTGTGGTTATTTTAGGTGTAAGCTAGTCGGGCAGCTGGGACAAACAAGTGGGCCTTTCCCCTACAACACTAAGTATACTGTTTATAATATCTGAAGATCATTTTCAAAACCCAAACTGTCCACTACAGTCACCTCGAGGTCATTGTAAGTGCCACCTGTAACCTGTGCCTCTGTTGAGGTTATCGTTTAAAACCCAAGCAAGCCCCAGGGCCTGGCTGGTTCACCTGGTGTCACATTCCTCTCTGGCTCTGTTGGTCCCCAGAGGGCTTGGCTGTTAATGAGGCCAAAAGCGAGCTAATGATGGTGGGGAGTGCAGAGTGTGAACAGCACTTTGTAAACTGTGAAGATCCCATTCTTCCTTTTTTTCCATTCTAAAAAAAATTTAGAAGTGTTTTGCCTGTGTGCATATATATGCACCATGTGCATGCCTGGGATCTGATTCCCTCTTCTGACCTTCTCAGGCACCAGGTATGTATCTGTCACGTACATGAACACATGCAAGCAAGACACTCATACACATAAAAGAAAAGCAAACAAATCTTTCTTAGGGCTTCTACTGCTGTGAAGAGATGCCATGGGCACAGCCAGTCTGATAAAGGAAAACATTTAATTGAGGAGGTTGCTTCCAGTTTCACAGGTTTAGTCCATTATCATCATGGTGGGGAGCATGGCATCGTGCAGGCAGACATGGTGCTGGATCCAAAGGCGGCAAGAAGTAAACTAAGTGTCACAATGAGGGAAGCTTGAACAAAGGAAACCTCAAAGCCCAGCCCCATAGGGACACACTTCCTCCAACAAGGCCACACCCCCTGACCAGAGCCACACCTCCTAATAGTACCATTCCCTTGGGGGGGCATTTTCTTTCAAACCACCACAAAATCTTATAAAATGTTGTAGTGTAGTGTTTGCATATGACTTATATGCATCCTCTCATACACTCAAATTATTTTTACATTATTGGTTTATTTTGCATCTGATTGTGTGTGTGTATGTGTGTGCATGCGTGCGTGCATACAGGAGCCACAGCACACATGTGGATAACAGAACAACTTGTAGGGGAGAGTCCTCTCATTCCACCATGGGTCCTGGGGAATTAACTCAGGTTGTCAGGCCTGGCAGCAGGTGCCTTTGCTCACTAAAGTATCTCACCAGCCCCTCTTCTATATTTAACTCATCTCCAGATGGTTATATATATGGGTTATACTAACTCAGTATGAATGTTATATAGTTACTGTGATGTGTGGCTTAGGGACTGACAACGAAAATGTTCAGTGCAGACACAATTCTTAAAAATATTTTTGGTTGAACCTGTGGATGTGAAGGACTGAATTTCACTCAGTGCTCACAGACATGCTACCTTTTCTGGATTTTGAAAGATTCAAAAGAAAGAAGCAAGCTGGGCGGTGGTGGTGCATGCCTTTAATCCCAGCACTCGGGAGGCAGAGGC
>LOEQ01005032.1:124794-136107 GCA_001685075.1 Bramus lutescens | reverse complement strand
TATTAGCCCATTATTCTTGTCTATGCTAGCCACATGGCTCGGTACCTTTTTCAGTGAGGCAGTCATATCTTGCTTCTTCTTCACAACTGCAGAGAAAAGGGCTTCCTTCTTCCCAGAATTCTCCTGTTCTCCTTGACCCACCTCTACTTCCTGTCTGGTTGTCCTGCTTAGACTTCCTGCCTGGTTACTGGCCAGTTCGCGTTTATTTAAAATAGAATTGACAGAATACAGACCTTTGTCCCACACCACTGTTGGACGTTTTTAAAATTTCATAGCTAGCCATTGTCTTTCAAATAGAGAATTAAGACTATGTATATGGTTAGAGTTATTGCTGAATCCTGTTATTTTTGGCTCCTTTTTCTGTTTGGTTGGATTGTTATTTCTTTTTAATTATTTACTACAGTGTTGGCTTGTTGGTCATGAATCGCTTTAGTTTATGCTTCTCTTGAAATATCCCTTTTCCCAGTCAATTTAAAAACATTACTTTGCTAGATATGGCAATGTTTAGTGACTATTAACTCTGGAGGATCAATTCCTAGTACCACTCAGAGAGGAGGAAGGGGCTATTGTAACAACAGCAGTAGGACACCAAACAATATAAAGAAGTACACTGAAAGTCAATTGGCAGGTGTGGCAGCAAGATAATTTAGTAACTGAAGGTTCTTGCCACCAAGACTGAGGATGGGAGGAAAGAACTGACTCCTGTGGGTTGTTCTCTGATCTCCGTGCGACAGGCTGCACTTTGACTGCACATGTCTACACACACACACACACACGTAAATACATACATACATGACTGCACATGCCTACACACACACATGTAAATACATACATACATACAAAGAGACTGGGGAGATGGCTCATTTGGTACACCGCTGGCTTTGTAAGTATAAGGACCTCAAGTGAAAGATTATGCATGCTAATCCTAAATTAGGAGGCATGGGCAGACAGAACAATCCCTTGTGCTCCCCAGCCTGTCAGTTTAGTTGATTCCATGGGATACAGGTTCAGTGGCAGACCTTGTTTCAAAAAAATAATGTGGAGAGTGATTGAGGAACATACTCTATAGTGACTTCTGGTTGTCACATGCACTCTAGAACAGCAAATGCCCGCAGTAATGTAGAGTGTACTGTGAAGATAAATTCAGTAAATGTAAAAGGAGGTATAAAAATAACAAAACATTTGAAAAATAATAAAAGACAAAATATTGCTAAACAAAATTTGCTAAACAGAAGAGGAAATGCATGAGACCAAAAATGAAGGATAAAGATGAATTAACACTCTTTAAAAGATGCATTGTTGGAGCAGCTGCTTGGTCTTCAGGGAAGAAGTTGATATTGGAAGGGTTTACTTTTCCTAGAGTGTATGCTAGTGCTGCACCTGTACAAGTGTCAAATGTCACTTTCTAGTAGCTTCCCTTACTGTAGCAGGGTCCACATGGAGCTTTGCAACTGACAGGTCAGAAACTTTCCCTTCTTCAGCCCAGATTCCTCAGTTTGCACTGAGTGAATGCAAGGGTGGGTACCATAGTAAGGAGCTATCTCCAGAGTTTGTTGTGAGTGGAGAAAGTAAACAATTGTACAACATGTTAAGCATCAAGTACCCATTTGAAGCAGTCCTGCTGTAATGTCACTTAGTCTACTGGGCTTGTGGGTAGGCCCGCAAGCCATTGCCAGGGCTGCCTAGCTTTCCTTTGGGTATAGTTTCTAATTAACCTCCATAACACAGAGGGCCACATGGTTGGAGCCACATGCTGCTTGCTTCTTTTTGATGAATCACCTTTCTTTTTTTTATGCACCTTTAACCTGTCATAGCTCTTCCTGTATGTTTTTCTAATCTTTTCTCTCTTTGGAATACTAAAAAAAGTCTTTTTAATTCATGTGTGCATATGTGTCTGTGTATGTGCATCACATGCACATAAAAGCAGATAACCCCAGAATATGTCAGATCCCCTGGCTTTGGAGTTGCAAACCATTGTGAACCACCTGGTGAGGGTTTTGAGAACCAGACGTGAATCCTCTGCAAGAGAAGTATGTGCTCTCAATCTCTGAGTCATCTCTCACGCCCCTAGAATCTACTCTGTTGTTTTGATTGATGCTTCTCATTCTCCACTTCACCCAAAGGCTTGCAGTTGCCGTCTTATTCAGAAGCCTCAGTTGTAATAGCATTTTAATGGTTTCTGTGGGATTCCCTATATTAAAAATCGTATGCACAAATACTAGCTCTGTTCTGGTTTGTATGCAACTTTTATTTATTAATTTTTCTTGATGGTTTTCTTTGGCGAGATCTACCAGCACAAAACTGAATAGAAGTCAAAAGCGCTTACACCATTTTTATGCATGATCTGGGGGAATGCATTTAGTCTAGTCTCAGGCCATTGAGGGAGATGTTGTCTGTGTTCACTTTCATAGTTGTACATTACCAGATTAAGGAACTTCCCCTCTAGTTCTGGTTTGTTGAATGCTGTAAAAATATGTTAAATCTTTTGAAAGCTAATTTGATGTGGGATATCTTTCTGTATACGTGTTGATTTTATTGGTTAATTAATAAAGCTGTTTTGACCAATGGCTTCCCAGAGTAAAGACACCATGTAGCTGTCAAAGAAGAAGGACATGCCAGAACGTTACCCAGTAAGCCACAGCCTCATGGCAATATACAGATTGATAGAAATGGGTTAATTTATGATATAAGAATTAGCCAGGAATATTCCTAAGCTAATGGCCAAGCAGTGTTGTAATTAATATAGTTTCTGTGTGATTCTTCGGGTCTGGACAGCTGGAAACAAAATGCAGCCTCTGCCTACGTTAATTTGTTAAGGTCTTTGTGGTCTTTGTGGTTGAGCACAAGAAAAATAGTGTAATTTCTTCAGCATGGTTTTATATGTCTTCCTGTGTTATAATTTAAAAATTTACTAGTCATTACATCCCAATGCTGGCAGCTTCCTTCAGAGGTGTCCTATAACCTGAGTTTTTAAAACCTAGTGAACTTTGGCATTACAATTTTATGTATTAATCGCATAGTTTGTCACGGTTTTCAAGGAAAAGTAATGCTTTTTATAATAATAATAATTTCCAAAGCCTTTACCGTTGTAAAGTTAATCACTTATATAAAGGTTTGTATTTTCAGAATTGCAAGTCATTGTTAATTTTAAATCATTAGTAGAAAAACAAGTATACCTTCACAGCTAATGGTTTATCTTTTGAAAACAACTCAGAGTTGGCTTAAGGAAATGTGCATTCCTAATGCAGATTGAAAGAGATGATGCAAATTCAATCAGCCTTGGGCTTGTTTCACACTTTAAAACTGTCTTTGCCTACAGTATAAACAACTTGAATGTTCTATTTATTTTTAACATTGCCATCTGTCACTGTGAGATGCCACATTGGAAAGATACAGCTATAGTTTGAGTCTGAAAGCTTAAAGCTCCCTATACTATTATACAACAAGGGAAACAGGAAATTTTTTCCCTTTAAAGCTATTTTTTTATGATCTTAATGTGTTCAATAATTTGTGTAGATAAAAATTAAACTGACTTTTTGTGACCTAACCAAGACAGCAAATATCCTTAGTGCTTAAGGGGAGGGAAAAGTAAGTTTGAGAGAACAAAAAGAAAAAAATAGTAGTGAATAATAGGATATAGTTTGATGGAAGAAGCTGCAGTCCTGCTATGAGTGGAGGAAATACATCTTTGGGTTTGTGTTGCTTAGTATTCATGGAGAAATATTGATATCTTTTTCCACTTTGGAAATAGCCTCAGTTGTTGTCTCCTCTCTTTTCTGATCCACATTGCTTCCATTCTATGATATTGTCCTCACCAGTCTTAGATTCTATTGTCCTGCCTATGTTCTCTGATTTCTTACATGGATACCTTCTATTGACCTGTCTTCAACTTCGGTGATTCTGCCTTCTGCTCTGTATAGTTTCTCTTACGCTTATGTAAATAAATTCTTAAATTTTCATATTATAGTTTCATTATCAGGGTCAATACCTGATCTTTTAAAAATAATTACCTTCATGACATTCTGTCACATTATCTAACCTTATCTTGTGAGAGAGGGAGGGGGAAGAAAGAGAAGTAAGAAGAAGAGGAGACAGGAGAACCATTGAGAAAAGCTGCTGAAAAAAAGCAAGTTTTCTGTGTGTGTGTGTGTGTGTGTGTGTGTGTGTGTTCCTTCAGACTATTTTTTAATGACTCCAACTTCCCAATGTTAAAAAAAAATCACCAGACCAAAATATTACAAGCAACCTAATCTTCTATTTTGTATGTATGTATATGTATGCTTGTGTGTATGTATGTGTGTGGATATGTATATATGCATATATATTATAAACTTAAAAGCATAGCACACAAACAGTACAACCATCCAACACACAAAATATTTAGTATATAAGAATGTGAAATTAACCAGGCAGCTGTGGCACACACCTTTAATCCCAGCACTCAGGAGGATCTCTGAGTTTGAGGCCAGCCTTGTTCTACAGAGTGAGTTCCAGGACATCCAGAGCTACACAGCAAAACAAACAAACAGAATGTGAAATTAAAGTATACTTTTGAGCTATGAGCTTCTAAACAGAAAAGACTAGGGACTTAAATAAACCTCTCTGACCATTATTAAAATAGCTGGACAGAAATTTTAGAAAGCCAGCTTAAATACTGTGGTCATTTAGTAGAGTAATAGTATTGGATTCTCTCCTTGAGCCTATGACCCATGGAACCATATGTTCCTACTAAGTTATCACAGTGCCCATAGATCTTAGCATCTGTCAGCCTTCATCAGAGAAGCTTTTCCTTGGCATAGGTGGCAATTAACACAGAGACCCAAGTGATCATGTGCAGAGAACAAAAGACTGTAGAGTGTTCAGCCCCAGATTGGACATTAAATTTCTCATGCTAAGGCTCAGGGAATCTGCAGAAGAGGGGGCAGAATGATTGTAAGAGCCAGAGGTAGGGGATGACTTCAAGGAACAGTGTTTTCCAGATGCAGCAAGACAGATGCACACATGAAATTACATCATACATAAGACCAGTGCATGCTTCAGCCAGACAAAATCCCATGTTAGAGGGCAGGAAGGCAGAATGTAGTTCCTCCACTAGCTGAGAAGACATTAGCATTTGATGGCTGCTAAGAGAGGGAGAATTGTTTTGTTGTTGTTTTAAATCAGGTAAAGCAGAGCACACCTCAGTCTCAAAGCCAGCTGAGCCACACAAACTGGACCAGCTGGGCAAAGAAGTAATTCTTTTTTTAAAAGGAATCTCAAAGTATGATGTGATGGTTTGGGCAGGTTGAGAGGAGAGTGATAAGGGGAGGAATGGGGAAGTATGAATCTGTTCAGAATGCATTCTGTGTGGGGATCTGATTTTCTGAACTCTCTCTGCAGGCATCAGGAATACAAGTGGTACACAGACATATAAAGGGAAAACACCCATATATTTATAATAAATATATCAAATATGTGAAATCCTCAAAAATTAATATTTTTTAAATCTAAGAAAAGGAAATATAAAAATATCAATTTGAACTAATAGAGAGTTAACAAAACAATAAACAATCAGAATTAAGCTAAAGTAGAAGGAGATATGTCTATCTACATGTCTGTCTGGAATCTGTTCATTTTTCTCTGTGTAGGAGCTTAAGCCAGGTCTCAGGTATTCTAGACAAGTCCCTACACTTAGTTCTCCTCCAAGTTCCTATTCATTGATTCATGTTGTATAATCTCCCAGTCAGAACAAGATCTATGTAATTGATATAGACAATTTTTTGGTTTAAAACTTTTCCAAACACAGCACAAAATATTTTTGTTGCATATATTTAATGTGTGTGTATGTGTGTATGTACACACATGTGTGTGTCCATGTCACGATATATGTGTGGAGGTCAGAGGACAGCTTGTATGAGTTATTTATCTCTTTCTGTCCATTGTGAGTCCCAGGGATGGAACTCAGATCTTCAGGCCCAGCAGCAAGTGCAGTTACCTGCTGAATCATCTCTTGGGCCCTAATTATAGTATTTACAGCATAATGGTGGGAGAAGGAGCCTCTTTAGATGGTCACATAAATAGGCTTGCATGATGTATTTTTGTTCTCTGCTTGGTAATAACCAGTTTTGTTTTCCTCTGGTAGCAGATACAGAAATAACTGAGCTTTCACTTTGGGGAATAATTTTATAGTTAAAACATGTAACTGATGAGATATTTTGATTTATTTAAGAAGTAATTTAATATGATACCTTATCATAATAGTTTTGAAATTAAGAACAAAACCTAAAATTCTTCATAGTTTTTGGTTCGTTTCTTTGTTGTTTGGAGTAGTGCTGTGGTGGAGTCCAGGGCCTTGGCTGCATGCTGGTCAAGGCTGTGTCCTAGAGCAGCATTCCCTGCCTGCAGTGTTGAATTTATTTGTTTTAAATTAGTAGTTCTTTGAGAGTTTCATAAACATATTTTTGTTAGACCTACCCTTCTCCTTCCTACTGTGTTCTTTTAAGGTAAAACTTCCTTGTCATGTTCTTCTAAGAAAGTGGCCTTCTAATATCTTTCTTTCTTTCTTGTTTTATTTGTGAAGTTGCTAATTCCAGTTCTTTCCTTTATTTCCTTTTACTCTCTCACTCCTCCCTTCTCTCCTTCCCTCCTTTCCTTTCTCCCTTTCTTCGTTCCTTGATTTTCTAGCTTCTTTATTGCCATGTTCCTTCAGTGTCACTTTAATTGAAATGATCACACTTTTCCTCTCCTATTTGGAATGTTATCCTAAATATTCTTCCTGCTGAACGTAAACATGCATGAGGCTGGCACTTTAAGAATCGAGTTTGGCCTGGAGAGATGACTCAGTGGTCAAAAGCAGTGATTGTTCTTTCAGAAGACTCGGGTTCAGTTCCTAGCACCCACGTGTTGTCTCACAGTTCTATGTAACTCCTGTTTCAGGGGGGTCTGATACCTTCTCCTGGCCTTTGTGAGTACCAGGCATGCAGATAGTACATAGGCACACATATAGGTAAAAACACTCATAATAGTAATAAAATTTAAATTATAATAAATTTTAAAAAGGAGGTTCAGGTGATAAAACCAGTATCTTTTATGGAAGCATCAGAGGAGTGTTAGAATGCCCGAGTCTATACTATAAAGATTATGTCAAAATAATATTATCTCTTTTTTGTTTTGTTTTGTTTTTGAGACAGGGTTTCTCTTTGTAACAGCCCTAGCTGTCCTGGAACTAGCTCTTGTAGACCAGAATGGCTTCGAACTCACAAAGATCTGCCTGTCTCTGCCTCCCAAGTGCTGGGATTAAAGGCATGCGCCACCACTGCTCAGCTATCAAGATAATATTTTCTTATGCTTCATCAGCAAAAGAACCCTAGAAAATTTATGATGGCTTTCCCCTTTCCTTCCCTTTCCTTCCATTTTATGCAATTTTTGCATCCTTTGTGCCTGATACATACTTTAAAACAGTTTCTGACTTCTGCTTATGAACAAAAGCTGTTTCCATTAGAGACATCAAAATGTTTTCTAACTTCTCACATCCCCTTCAAATTGTATTAGGATGGGCCGCTAGCCACAGTTGTCTATTCTAATTAGTCTTTGCCATTTTAAGATATCACTTCAAGTATCAGTTTCATTCATTAATCAGATTTATTTATTATCTTGTGTGGTGCTAGAGATCTAACCCTAGTCCTCATTCATGCTAGGCCAAGTGCCTTGCCAGTGAGAAATAATAATGCTCCAATCCCCCGGTCAGTAATTAATTGGTGTATAATACATGCTGTAGCTGAAATAGAATACAAAAGATGGAACTGCAGTCTTGGGGGAATTGAGAGGGAGTGATGAGAGGGGGTGGTGGATAAATCAGTGAACTATATGATATAGCAGGTAAGTGCTGTGGAGAAAAATACAGCTGAGAGAGGGGTTCAGAAGCTGAGCATCTAGGATATGGTTCATACGGGGTTGAGATTTCAGGGAAGGGACTGATGGAGCATCACTTGTGTGCAAAGAGTATAGCCTGCAAATGGGTTATTAGGAAGGCCAGAGGAGCTAGAGAGAGAACGGAGGGTTTAGGTCAAAAAGGGAGAGGTTGATTTCACATCCTCTGGGCCTAGGTGCTGCTGTGGGGCTTTTGATGGTATTTGGGAAGGTAAAGAAGATAATTATAAGCAGAACAATTGCTTGATCTAATGTATTTTGCCAAAAGAATCATTTTAGTGACTTTCTTAGAGTTAAAAAGAAGAGTCTCACAGTGGCTGCTAATGTGACCAGGCAAGTGGTGATGTATGTGGACAGAAAAGTATTAATTTTCTGTATATATTTGGCCATAACTTCAAAGAATTTGCAGACACTGAGGAGACTTTGAAATAAAAGTTAAGAATATAGCCAGTTGCCTCCCCAGTGGATTCTCTTGTGCCTTCTACACAAACCAAGGCACATCCTATTCATTTCTCACAGATGATAGCTCTAAACGCTTGTTAAATGTGAAGGAAAAGATGACAGGTGGCTTCCCCTTTGCCATAGGTGTACAATAGTTGGCACAATATAGTGCGTTTTTCAGTTAGAGGAACTTTCAAATTTTTTATTTTAAAATAATGTCTTAGAAGTTGCAGAAATAGCACAGAGAGGTCCCTTGTACTTTTCACACCTCCGAGTTGTTACGTCTTACATAACTAGCTATGTAGTGCATAATCAAAAGCAGGAAACTGACGACATTATCCCAATAGTTAGCCATCGTGTAGACTTTACCCCCAGACCTGCCAGTTTTTGTGTACACTTTCTTGTCTGCTTCTGCTTGCCATAGAGAAAAGCCTTTGGTTTTAACATGAGAGTTTGGTGTTGTTAACTGTGCAGTTCTCTCACAGCTACATAAGCTTTTGTGGAGTTTGTTTATTGTACCTGTTAATGTTGTAGGTAATACAAGGGCCTTGTGGATGGTACTAGGTACTAGCAAAGTGACTTTTCTACATTATATATGTTTTTCCTCTTTTCCCACCTTTATTCTTTGTGTGGAGGGCATATATGTATCTAGACATTTGTGTGGATGCGTGCACACCCCTGCATGTATGTGGAGTTCAAAGGTTGATGCTGAATGTCTTTCTCAAGCACTCTCCAACTTACTTTTTTGAGATTTTCTCACTGAACTTGGAGCTAACCAGTCCAGCAAGAATCTTTGGCCAGTTAGCACCAGGTACCTTGCCTGTCTCTTCCTCTCTGGTGTTGAGATTATAGACACCTTCTACTGCACCAGGCCTTCTGTGTAGGTGCTGGGGATCTGAATCAAGTATGCATGCCTGTGTGGAAGCCACTTTACAACCAAGCCCCAGCACCAGCTTTGTTCTTATTTTCTTTTTCTGACCATTGCCCTCCTTGCTTGTGTTTATATTGAGCAAAGAAAGGTTTGGGAAGGAGAGGTGTTTTTAATTTGAAATTCAGAAAGAATGGGTTTGCCTTCTTTGTCATGATTAAATTCTAGGAGCCTTACATCCTGTTCAACAAAACCCTCAAGTCCAAAGCTTTTCCACTAGTGGGAAATTAACTTGCTTTGTTCCTGCATCCTTTTGTATTTTAAAATCAAATTAATTCATTACTTTCTCTACTGTGGCTTGCCATTTAGCAACAATTTTATATTCAGAGCTATGTTCAAAAAAGGAGGAAAGAGTAAGTGTAATGAACAGTCTCACACAGTGTGTCTAACTCCTGTGAGCATTGTCTCTGCCGCCTCATAGCTGTGCACTTTTGGCGTGTTTTTCAGCCTCTCTGTGCATCTGTAAGATCAGATAACAGTATTATCTGGATAGAGTTAGGATGAAGATTTTAGTGAAACTTAGAATTGTGCCTGATATGTAATAATGATTTTGTTGAAGAAAACAATATCCGATGGTAGAATTTACATTGGAATTGTTAAAACCTCAATTGAAACAGGAAGCATATCAGTATTTTCCGGTTCAGTGGTGATAATGTAGGGTAAGTGAAGATTCTCTTCAGTGTGTGTATATATAATGTTTTAATAGTCATAGCCAGGGCTGATTGAATGCTCATTTGGCAGAGGTTGCTGAGGGCTGAGGATTTCCTCATTTGCTGGTCAATGTTTCCAGTAGAGGACAGGAAGCTCCTTGAAGACAGTGGTGAAGTGAGCCTCACCCCTGTGCAGTGAAAGTTCCTTTGGAAGCTCTGAATTTTCCATTTTGAGCAAACTTCTTTTTTTTCTGTGATCCATGCATAATCGTCATTCTTATAACTTTCCATGAAGAGTCTGTGTCAATGGATGCATTTTAGAAACATGTCAGTAGCATCACATGCACAACTTAGCATCAGCGGAGACACTGAAAGGTTGGTCCCCTTAGCCTGCTGCAGTGGGTTTTATGACTCAGCCTTTTTACTAACAATACTTCCTACTTGATTACTTACTTTTCTTGTCTTGGCTTTGGCCTAACATGCCTCGTTTTGTCAGTTACACTGCCCCACCCACTTAGCAAATACAAATAACTAAATAGTAAGGAACTGGCAAAGCATGAAGGGCACAGATAAATGGCAGTTTTCTAGGACTGATTTCTGAACAGGAAGCACTCACCTGTGGGAGGGTGATGGGTGGAGCCATGCTGGTGAAGCCTGTTCTGCAAGTGTGAGCTTAAATTGGGGCGTTCCTGTGGTGTGGCAAAGCTGCTCTGACTGAGAGAGGAGGATTAAGCTTCTGAGGCAGAGCTCTTACAGAGGCTGTCTCAAACAGGCCTGAAATCTGGGCCAAGTGCTTCTGAGAAGGGGACCTGAAAACAGCTGGCACCTCCAAGTGTGGTGAAGACCTGGCCAGGAACGCTGACATGCTGGATAAGATAGATCTGAGCTGGTGTGTGATTGTGCTGTATTCTTAAGCTGTTGGGGAATGCACAGCTCCCATTGCCTGTCGACTCTACTGCTAAATACAGTCACAGAGTAATTTTAAATACTGATCCTAAAACTTTCACCACAGCAAGAGGTAAGGAGATTTCAATCCGTCATTCAATATTTCATTCAAACTACTTTTGGACTAATTCCTTGGTTCTATTTTTAGATCATATTTGAGCACATGTTACCTTGGTTCTCAAGTGTGTTCTGGTTCAGTATTTATCTGGAAATGAAATAATAGAATTAATATTTGTCTTGTTTGTAGAGATATAATCACTTCTTAAAGTAGAATTTGTCAATTGGGCTTCACAGGTGTTACTTTCCCAGAGAGTTTTAGTAAACATTTATTTTTCTGCTACTTTTGGTCAGCTTAGTTGATAATGCCTTCTAGACCTGAGTTAATGTAATAGAAGTTTTCATTATTAGATGTGTGTGTGTGTGTGTGTGTGTGTGTGTGTG
>LOEQ01005032.1:102552-124750 GCA_001685075.1 Bramus lutescens | reverse complement strand
AGAGAGAGAGAGAGAGAGAGAGAGAGAATATTTCTTGTGGGCTAATACTATTTCAGTGCTTGATTAATGGAAAATGAGCAGTGCCCTGGAAAGGCTGCTTTGGTTAGCATAAGGAAGGAAGTCCCCTCTGCCCCTTCCTGCCAGCACTCTGCTCCTTCCAGCAGGGCCTTCCCTAAGGACAGCTGTCTCCACTCTCAAAGGACTGTGTATTCCCAGAGACTGCGTGGCTAGGTCATGCTCATTGCTGCTTTGACAAAGAAGCATTTTTATTATATTATTTCATGAGCATGACATGGAAATAAGTATTTTCTCTAAATCACAAATCAGCTCAGTTATTTTTTTCTTTTCAAAGTTGACCTACCATTGCTTAAATTGTAATCAGTATTGTAATTTTCAAAATATTAGGTGGATAAGTTTCAGAATTTAGAGTTCTTTTTCATAGCCAACTTTGCTTCTGTCACTCAGTCAAATGATCTGAAAGCACAACCTTTTCTCCTTCCAAGCGCTAGGTAATATTGTTGTATATTTAGTAGAAGAGAGCAGAAATGTAAAATTAGGTAGAAAATTACAGGAGGGAAAACTAGAAACCATCCAGCATTTGTCTGTGCCCTCTGTTCAGCCTGGGTCTTTCATGGAGTTGTGTGGCCAATTGGAACAAACAAGGTCTGAAAAGCAGAATCAGATACTTGGTCAGTCATGTACCAAGGGAAGATTCCTGAAGTTTTCAGAACAAAGGGAAAGAGAAATTGTAATGGGAAAAATGACACAGAGCACTTGGCATTTGTCATTTCTTGTGAGCCAAGTGGTGGCTGTTAGTATTGTCCTTCTGTTGTGTCATGAAGTGAGATTTCAATAGGTAATTTGCTAAAGGCTTCAGAATTTTGAAATGAGGAGAGGCTGAATCCCAATCCTTGGGTCTGACTTCAAAGCCCAGCTTTTGCCTTTAAAGAGACTTAATTTAAGTTCCAAACTCTCAAAATATCATATTTTTAGAACCTATCCCTTTCACTTTTTGCTCTAAAGTCTCCACAGCTCTCTCAGCCCACCTATAATACTAATGCTCATACCAACCTTCATAGCTTAATAGAATACAGTGACAGTAAAATTTGAAGATGCTTATGTTTGAATCTAATCAAAGAAGAAATAGTAGTATCCAGGAAAGAGAATTTTCATGCCATTGAATTTAAGGTTCCAAAATTTTGTTCCCTAAAAGTTCATATAGTATTTTGGTAAACTCAACTGAATTCCTAAAATACATGATTGCTATACTTTAATTTTTATGAGACTGTTTATATTAATATATTTCTTCCTGAAATCATACTTGCCAAGTAGTAGTAAATCATCCTGTAAAAATTAGAATCCAAACAATATTAAACCTCTTAGCACATTTAAAAAAAAAACCTTTAACCTTTGTATTATATCTCATTCTCTCATTCTGGTGTTAAAATACATTCAACATCAAGAAATTTATATCCACCTCATGTTTCCTCCTACTTGCTTCTGGTAAAATGCAAATCTTCCTTTTGTTCCACTTTTAGAAATGAAATTAGTCATAGTCTTTTATATAACTGTGTTGGTAAAGTCACCAAGTTATTTTTTTAAAAAGGAACTTATCTTGGTTTTGCAAAGAGCTGAGGAAGAAAACTACTCATATTTTAGTTATTAAAATTTAAAAATAAAAACAAGTGTCTGTGAGTTGAGAAAACATATAGCTTACTTAAAGCCACTTTAAACCTAAAGTCACATAATCTAGATTTGTACCTCTATGATATTTCTAGTAAGAAGCACAGCTTCCTGGAAAAATCAAACAAGCAGGGTAGATAATAAGAGCAGTATCTAGCGTCATGACATTTTTCCAAGTAACATGGCTTTTAAAAATTTCATGTTGTAACTTTGTGTGTTTTGTATCCTCTGTGAAGGACAGCCGCCTGATGCTTCTTTGGTGTCAAATATCCGTATATGTTAGGAATGCCATCTTAGGGCCTTGTGGTATGGGGAAACTGGTTGCCTTTTTCTGCTTAGCTCTTTCTATGTGAGCTGTTCTTCTTTCTTCTATCACTGGAAGATATTCTGTCTCTGTCTGGTACACCACCACTGCCTGGCAAAAGATTCTCTTTTTAAATTCACTGCAGACCTGTTTTCCAGATCCTTTAATGTCATTGATTTGCTTTCAGGTCAGCTTTGCCTTTGAAATGGCTCCTGATCTCCCCTCATCAGTAAACGAGAGCCTATTATATAACTGTCAATAGAGTTCTGTCACTTGCACCACCCCCCTCTTTCTGTCTCTGTCTCTTTCTCTCCAACAGAGAGATATTACTGCCAGTGTGCCATTTTAAATCCAGCCTGCAGGAATTGGCAGGCATTCCTAGGATACCTGGTTTCCTCCCTTTGAGGTTGGAATGTCATCATCACTGTGAGCTGTGCAGGCTCTAGATATTTTCTCTCTGGCAGCTGTCACCTGCATCAGTTACAGAATTATGTTTTCTCCTACTTTCAAAATTATTAATGATATCTCTAGCAAGATTGATTCTGTACTTTTTTTGTTCCACAATAACATCAAGAGCATTTTAAAAGCGGAAGCTCAGCTTACCTAAATCCAAAGCTGGACAACTGTTGTATTCCTGATTTTTAAAATAGGAGCTAATTACAGAAGATGTTAAGGGTTTTGGCTTTTGAGCACCATTCTGCAGAAGTCCAGAATTCTGTAGGTAAAATTTACTGTATTTTTTTTCTTTTGCTACAGCAACTTTCTTCTTGAAACCTAGGGCCAAAGTTAATCTTTATAATGCATATGCAATTGGCTAACAAAAATCATAACATAAATGTCATTTAGTGGTTGTCTAAGTACTTGGAAACAAAATAAGTCAAAATAACTAATAGAATATAATATAGTATAATCAGTTTTATCCCTAAGTCCTAGAAAGGAATGTATGTTATATAAATTAGTTATATAAAGATCCTCCCTTTAATTTTAAACATCCATGGAACAAAATAAATAATTAAAAAGAATTAAACTCTGTATACTAGACTTTAAACAATAACCTTAATAATGACTTTTTAATATTAAGTTCTTATGATACCCTTTCCTCAGAAGACTTAGGAAGCCCTCCCCATTTAAAACAGAGCTTTCCAATTAAGTTTTAGATAATGCTCCTGATAAATTATTTAAACCATATTTTACATAGACTTGAGGTTTTCTGTGCTATTTGACAGTTTTCCCAAAGAATTTTATGTTTGGGGGTATTTTTATTGAAATCTAGATTTGTGCTGCCTAGTGAAACATTTTGTTATACCATTAAACTAAGATATTACACTGATTTCACTGTTTGTAATCTAACAAAAATCGTCAAAAACGTATCTTCATACTCTTGGCCCAGTAGTTTTTCACTAGCCTAGCCAACAAAGGGCTTACCTTATCAGACCAGGGATTGAACATACTTAATCTGAAGTGCTTAGAACTCAAAGCGTTTTATATCAAAATGATGTCCCAGATGAAAAATTGTACACCGTATCTCATGTGACAAATTGTAGTCAAAATGTAGATACAAAGTACCATTACATACAGTTGGCCATAGACTATATGTAAGTCATGCATGGAATATAAATGAATTTTATTTAGGCTTGGTCCCCTCTGATCTTTTTCCATAGATACATGGAGAGATATATATTCAGATAGAGATAGATAGATAGATAGATAGATAGATAGATAGATAGATAGATAGATAGATTTGTCTGACTCTGAAAATATCTGAAATCTAAAGCCTTTCTGTTACCAAGCATTTTAAATAAGTGGTACTTAATCTGCATTTCTCTTATTATTGAAAAGCTATATTTCTAGAGCATTGGCTCTGATGTGTTTTAAAATATTCAGATATTATTACTGAGGAGGCTTGAAATATGTGTGCTAGGTTATCTTGATAATTTATTACTGGATATGTAGAAAAGAAAGGCATAAATGAAAGTGTTCCCATAACCCTTGACATAGAAGGTAACAGGAGGTAATCATTTTATTTAATATTTCTGTTTGGATTAAGAGTGTAATAGTGATTAGATATTCATTTAGAATGCAATATTAATACAAACTGAAATTAAATTTATTAATATCTCTAAGGTCCTGACAGCAGCAGCCTCATGTTTAGAAGTTGTTGCCTATGCTGTTACACTAGGATCCCTCTTTCTTTACTAGAAAAACCAGTCTTCATGTTTATTTTCACTTCTGATATTTATTCCCATTCTGAATAAGGACTTTTCATGGCTTGCAACTTCAGTTGTTAAATTCTGACCCCTCTTCATCAAATCTCTTTACCTGAAACAGATATGAAAAGTCATACAAGACTTTCAAAGGGGGGTTGAATTTAATTCACCACTTTCAAAATTTAAAATAAAATAAAAAAACAAGACAACTAAAAGATAACCTTAGTAGATACAGAACATCACATGATAAAGGTCATCACCAGTTTATTTTATACTTTTATTCAATTAGGAACAGGGAAGCTCTTCACATTTGTTTTCTACCTGAAAGACCTGAAGTTGTTTTTAATGGTGAAATACAAGAAACAATCAGATTAAATCTGGGAACAACATAGACATTTAAAAAACATTTCTTTTGTTTTTTTGAGATTATAATATAGCATTTCCCCCTTCCCTTTCCTCCTTGAAAGCCCTCCCACGTACCCCTCCTTGCACTCTTTCAAATTCATAGTCTGTTCTTTTATTAATCTTCAGTGATCCTTTGCCTTTGGTGCAGGAGTTTGTATTGGAAATGTATCTGTAGGGACTGATTCCCACAGCTCTGTATTTTGTTTGTGGTTTTCTATAATGGTTGTGATCTGTTACAAAGAAAAGTTTCCCCAATAAGGGGTGAAGACTAGGCTTATCTGGGAGTATAAGGATAAACATTTAGAATGTAGGTATGGATTATACTGGTTTAGTAAATTAGCAGTTGTAGATTCTTCTCTAATATCCAGGACTTCACTATCCCTGGTTAGATGGCTAGATTCCTAGTACCAGGCATGTCTTAAGTCCAATTAGAGACTTTTGTTTACTGCCAGGGTATGCATGCCATTACTGTACCCTTAGAGTTATTGTGCCATGCTGGTGGTTATTGTGGTTCATAGGCATCATAGCTGGGTAGAGCTGTTGGTTGCCTCCTTCCTTTGGAAGCTTGCATGATGCCTTCTGGTCCCATGAAAGTTAGTCTTCTTGATGAAGCATTCATGTCTGTTTCAGCTCAGAGGTCTCTGGATTCTGTGTATGAAATGCATAATGTCTTTGGCAACAGAGACTTATGTTCTGCCTCTGGAGAGCAACCAAGAGCAACAACTGCACTACATATTTTGGAAGTCTATTGAACAACCCTGACCAACAATTCAAAATAGGGCTTCCCTTGCCAGGTGTTTATTATTTTTATTAGATGTTTTTGGCTTTCAGAGGGAGCATTGTCAGCCCAAATGAGAGAATTTTATTTAAACTATGTATGTTTATATACAAGCATACAGGTATTATCTTTTTAGGTATATCATAGTATCTACTAAAATTTTTTAGGTAGATACTAAATAGTATCCTCTTTATAACTTTTTCATACATCCTTACTGTTATTTTACCCTTCTTTCTCTTTCTTATATTTAAGATAAACATTTTTTAAAAGATCCAATTAAACAAGACAGAAACAAAGGACTGGAATGGGAGAATTAAATTTAGATTATTTATATGTCAGTCTAGAAAGGTCTGTAGTCACATTATTATAATAACCTATAGAGCTGGACCTATAGAGTTAACTTGACGGGTAAAGGTCCCTACTGTTCTTGAGTTTGACACCCCTCAACTTCTCCCCCAACCCTAATTTCTAATCCAGTGTGATTAACCTTTATCACCATGAATAGGTATTATTTTAGGCTTTAGGCTGGGATGTAAATATTCAAGAAGTAAATCTACCACTCTCACTCCTGTATATCAGTAATGGTTCTGAAATTTAACAGGAGCAAAATGGCTGCACAGTAGATGCAAAATGGATGTGCACACAGGCAGTTTCCCTGCACCCTCAAGTACAAATGGGACCTAGAATTCCTAGTGATATCCTCTGCTCTTAATTTTTATTGCAGCTTTAATCAGTTAGACTTTGTGTCACTGTTTTAGAAATGAACAAATGTGCACACTCTTTATCCAAGCAGGAAAGAAAGCCATGTTAGCAAACCAAGAAGCAGGGTTAGAACAGCCTAATGCTCTGGAAAGGCCAGTTGAATGTGGGATGATCTCTGAATAATGGGTTTATTGTATTGAGAGTTTGGTTAAAGGATCATAATTGTAAATTTATCCCATCATTATCAGTTAGTTATGATTTCCGTGTATAATTAATTCCCATTGATGATTCTATGTATGATATTTCCAAGTAATAAGGGAAAAAAGAATATTTGTCCCTTTCTGCTGTTAGTTTTATTTGAACACATCCAAATATGCATAACCAAAATAAATCTTCTGCCCCTTTCTGATTGGAGATGAAGGAGGAATTGAGTAGATGGGGAGGGGTTTGATGGAAGTGGGAGGAACAGGAGGAGAGGAAGATGAAGAAACTGTGGTCGGTATATAAAGATATTATATATATATATATAATAAAGGAAAAAATGTTAATAAAAAATAAAATTAAAAAAATAATCTTAGAGTTGTAGGAAGGCTGCTTGTTCATTCCAGCCACCCAGAACCACACAGAAACTGTATTAATTGAATCACTGCTTGACTTATTAGCTCTAACTTATTAACTAACTCTTACATCTTAATTTAACTCATTTCTAGTAATCTGTGTATTGCCATGTGGCTGTGGCTTACTGGCAAGATTCCGACCTGCATCTTTCTCTGTCGGGGCTCCATGGCTATTCCCTACTGTGCCTTTCTTCTCCCAGCGTTCAGTTTTCTTTTCCCCGCCTAGCTCTATTCTTATGCCCTATCACAGGCCAAGACAGTTTCTTTATTCATTAACCAGTAAGAGCACACATAGACAGAAGGACCTCCTACACCATTAGATACTGGAGAGATGGCTCAGAGCTTAAAAGCACTCTGGCTTCTCCTCTAGAGGACCCCTGTTCAATTCCCAGCACCCATATGACAGCTCACAGCTGTCCAGATGGATCCAGTTCCAGAGCATCCATTGCCCCAGGCATGCTTGCAGGTATATCAGTACATCCTGGCAAAATACCCATACCCATACACATAAAATAAATAAATCTTTTTTAAAAAAGAGATCTACTTTTAAAATATAAATCTTAAAAAGACTCTTTATATATATTCATGTCTATGTTGTGAATTTGTTAGTGTTTGTGAGAGATAGATGCAATACTAATTGTTTTTATATGATAAAAAGCTTTCTATATCTTACTTTTCAGACTCAGCTTTTCTTAGAGATTATACTGAATCAGTAGATAGTCTCTAAAAAAAAAATGGCTGGATGTGGCAATGCAAGCCTTTAATCAATCCCAGCCCTTGGGAGACAGAGGCAGATGAATCTCTGAGTTCAAGGCCAGCCTGGTTTACACAGCAAGTTTCAGGCCAGCCAGGGCAGAGTAGGGAATCCTTGTCTCAAAAAACTAACCAAAGGAGCAAAGAAATGCACATCAGTAATTCTGTTTGAGTGTAAAATGATTTATTCAGCCAATTCTTTATTGGTGCATGTTTGGCTTTCTCATATACATATTGGGTGGCTTTTTACGTAATCACTTGTTTTAAATTGTTTAACCTAGTCATTGTGTTCCCATGGCATAAAGCCCATACTCTGTTGTGACCTGTCGTTTATAACCACATTGAATACTTGCTGCCCCACTAGCTCTCATGCCTTCTGGCTCTGACACATACTCCTTGGAGCAGTTCTCCCTGACCATCCTGTCTCCTGGGTTGCTTTGCTCCCAAGTTTCCTTATTAACCACTAAAACATCTGGCTTTCTCTTGCTCTCTTCATTTAGGTAGTATACAGTTGACTTACTGTCTTGTGCCTCATTGTCCTCATCTAAAATTGGAGATAAAGGCTGACCATATGGCTCAATGTAAAAGCACTTGTCTCACAAGCCTGTTAACCAAATATATCCAAAAGCCAGATGTTGTGGTGCATGCCTGAACTCTGGAATCCCAGTATTCCTACAGACAGAGATTGGAGAATCACCTGGAATCTCATGGATGATCTAGCCTGGAATATACAATATGGCAACAACAATAAGAGAGGCCCTGCCTCAACAAGAACTCCCAAAAGTTGTCTTTTGTCTTCCACATGCTTTGTACGCACATGTACACACAATAGTAAATATGAATTAATCAAATTACTAGCAGCTAGGGGGAAGTATACAATAGCCTTATATTATAGTTTGTGTCACAGACTCTGAAGTTAACCAATATACTGTAAATATCTCACCATATACACTGGTGAAATTAAGAGCATGACACTTAATTTTGCAACAAAGAACTTTAGACAGGAAAGTTTTTTAATTTTTGCAGGTTTAACACATTAAAGGTAGCACCAAAATTAATCGATTCTAAGTAAAAAAAAAATTGTTTTGATTGAAGGCTTACTGTGTAGCACTGGCTGGTCTGGAACTGTTTAGACAAGGCTGGCCTCAAAGTCATTGATCCACCTGCCTCTGCCCCCTGAGTGCTGGAATTAAAGGTGTGTGCATCATGACTGACTTCTGAGTAAATTTTAAATATTTGATGAGTAAAACAGATTGTTCCATTGAACTTGTAGAGGGACTGTTTGCTCCAGTTATCCAGAACTTTTCCTGAGCATAACAAAGAAAGTATCTCAAGAAAGCTTAGCTAGGACACTTACAGTCTGTGAGAAAGATGCTTCCATCTGCAAAGAGTGTTTCCTATGAGGTGAAGTCTGACCTGGTCTAGAGTGGTCCATCTGGGTCCTGAGTTGCTGTAGGTGCATAGAGTTCCCTCAGTCGTCTTCATCTGCTCTGAATATTTGGATTTGCTGAAGAATCCGGAGAAAGATGAATCATACTCCAGTATCGTGTGTACAGAGTAAGGAATTAAGACCTTGGGAAAGTGCCTTTAGTCCAGCTCCTGATCTCTGAGCTTATGATGTTGGTTTGCTGTGTGCTGTCTTTTAGAGTAACTCACCCTGAAGGCTGCATTTCTTAGCAAACATCACTATTCTAGGCATTTGTTTTCAGTGCTTTCACTGTTGTCTTCTCATGTATTAATCAATGGAAATGTTTTCTCCAAATACTATTTTTTTATTTATTGTCTTGATCTTCAAACAAGTTAAGTTGATGTATTTAGGTAATGTGGTATTTTATTGCCATTAGGTTGATCACCATGTTTTATGCCATCATAGGATGTGCCTCTTGGTGGAAGAAGAGGGAAGACAGTTTCTTTCTCCTATTGTATCCAATGAATTACAAATGCTGTGGAAATGTCTTACCATTAAGAAAAATATTTTATCCAGGCCTGAAATTCAGGCTTATCTCTACTTAGTTGGGAAATTAAGGCAAGAAGATCTTAAGTTCAAAGCCTGGTTACAAAACACTTAAAAGCTGTCCACACAACTTACCATCTCAGCATAAAAAGTGTAAAGGCTGAGGATAGCTTAGTGGCAGGACATTTGATGAGCATGCACAGGGCCTGGGCTTACTCTCCAATACTTAAAAAGAAAGAAAAGAACATTTCAAGACAACTGGATGGAATCTACCTTTATACTCTGCCAGGCCTTTCTTACTATGAAGAAATCCAAAACAAGACACTGGATCCGAACTCAGTTCCTTCTTCATGCTCTGAGATGGTGACTGGTTTGCCAGGCGAGCTTGATTTAAAGGTCACAGACTACAATGCATGTAATTGCTTACAGTCCCATCAAATAGGATTGCAGTCTAGGGAGAACAAAGTGCATCAACAGTCAGACAACTGCCTGCAGTTATAAAGTATGTTTATAGCAGGTTGTCTTGAAGATAGACTATCAAGGTTGGTTTCTTCTTGTGCTAACTGAAATGTAATCCTTGCCACAACTAAGATATTCTTTTTGTTTTTTGTTTTGTTTTGTTTTAGTGTCCAAAAAGCACGGCAAGCTCATTACTTTCTTACGAACATTCATGAAGTCTCGCCCAACAAAACAGAAGCTAAAGCAGCGGGGAATCTTGAAGGAGAGAGTGTTTGGTTGTGACCTGGGGGAGCACCTTCTGAATTCTGGGTTTGAAGGTAATATTCAGCTTTATGAGCTTATGTTGTTCCTGACATGTTTGTATTGGTTTCTGTCACCAGTCACAGGGCAGATGTGGTGACCAGTGTGCCGTGGTTCAGTTCAGCAGCTAGTGCTGTGGCTCACCTCCATTCTGGGTGGAGCTGAGAGTCTTAGGAAGTGCTTTGACAGAAGTGTTCTTATCGGATAGAGTTGGCAGCATACAAAGGGCATTGTTACCTTGTGGACTTTGTCACATCTGTCCAGGTTACTTCTTCAGCCAGCTTCCCTGTTCATGTCCTCAAACATTTGTTTCCAATGACAGGTGTTGTTTTTTATTCTGTAAAATCCTAAAACCAGTCTCCTAGATTTTATACCTAAAATTTACATTCCTTTCTCCTTAAATTCTGAATGAATAATTTAGTGGTTGATGAATTGTTAGATGGAGGAAAAGGAGTTTGAAGTTTTAAGGGCTGAAGTTTTAATTAGAACAGAAATGTGTTTTTTAGTATCCAGATTATATTTCATTTAATAAGTGTGTAAAATTTGAGACTTTATCTATATTGTTTGCAGTCTATATCTGCAGTTATACCATGAATATATATTTTATACACAAATAGACTATTTAAAGTCTAAAAGAATTAAGTGTATACTTTAAATTATAAAACAACTAGAACAATCAGGAAGAAAAATATTCATATTTTTATATATAACTGTGAGAGATGAGAAATATATTTAAAATAAAAATATCTACCTATGTATTACATATAATTGTTTTTCCTTACATTCACTCTGCTTTATTTAGACTTTATAAATAAATGACAAGTGTAAACTATAGTTGTATGCCACGTAGTGCTGTATTGGGCAGTGATAGATTGTATATATGGCAGTAGTCCTGTAAGGCTGCAGTGTAGCTGATAAATTCCTGTCACCTAGTGAGATTGTAGGCTTCCAAAAACTTAGTGCAGGTTGGAGATACCAGGGCTTGAGTTTAGTTTCCAGAATAATTGCCTCCCAGCAAAAAATCTTGGCCAGCACAACACTGAGTATTTATGTCAAGATTCACACTGGTCATTGTATAAAAGTATAAACTGTAAAATTATAATGACATACCTAATTTTTTATGTTTTTCAAGACAAGGTCTTTCTACGTAGCACAGACTGCAGTCATATGTAGTCCAGAATGGCCATGAAAATCCCCCTGCCTTTGCTCCTGAGTACTGGGATTATAGGTGTGACATAGCAGACCTGTGTACATAGTTTCTGATAATGATAATGAATGATAATATTACTATTTTATGTAATAACTACTATTTAAAATAATCATATTTTCCTTATAGAAAATGTTTCATTGTGACAGTTTTACACATTATGAATTATGCTTGTTATTTTAGAGTGCATTGCTTCTATTTAAAAATTACTCTGGAACTATATGGTATGCTGTGATGGCAGCAGCATCACACATTTTACATTCACTGTGTCTCTTGATTGGTTTATTTTCTCATGTATTTGATTTAATCTCATTTTGTGTTTTTTATTGTGGTACCTAAGTTTATAAAAGCAACCATTAATGTTGTCAGGAAGAGGCCACATTTCCTACCCTGGACATGATGTTAAACATGATTAGGAACTATGCAGGTAGAAGGCAGTCAGTGATGTCTGGTCCATCCTGTCAGGTACGCTTGTTCTGTCATAGCTCTGATCCTAAAGAAAGACGTGCTGGTGACTATTAAGAGTTCTGCTTTATTAGAGACCCAAAACTGATCAAAATACTGAAAACAAGTAACTTTTGGATGCTCAGTTTTAAATGGGAAATCTGAATAACTCCTCCAAGGCTCAGGGAGCATCACTGACTAGGAGGCAGAAAGAATGCAAGAGACAGAGGATCCAAAGGAGTGCCCTTAAACAATCCCCTCTGGGCATGTCATAGCTAACATTCTGCTTAGTGGGAGGGATCTCATAAGGCCTCATCCCTCCGGGTAGTTGCTGGAGAGGGAGGGAGTGTCATACTCCTCAGTGGTGTTAACACTGGTAAGTTACCATTGCTCAAATAAAGCACTACCATCCATGCTCACATAGTGGGCTACAAGCACACACACACTCACCCATGTGCAGGAAAGTGGTAAGAGAGTGGCTGAGAAGAAGGGATTTAGTAAAGGAAAGTGGAGAGAATATGAGGAAAGTAAAGTGGGGGGATAAATTATGAAAGAATAGATAAATATTTTAAAGAACACTTTGAATTATTAGGTGCAAGGAGACTAACAGAAATTGATAGTCTGGGGCTAGGGAGATGACCAAGTGTTTAATTGCTGACTTGTGCTTAGGCTCATGAAGTTCTGACCAAATTGAAACACTCTTGCTACCAGAACCTTGCTTGGGCATCACCAAAGCATGCTATATAAATGAGTAAGAACAGTCCTGCTTCAGAAGATTTGCCAAGGGTGGGAAGGTTGTGAAAATCAGCATGGCTGAGGTGGAGCTAGCAAACGCCTTAACCCTAGGTGTGGGTGAGGCCGCTACCCAGTCTCGGGATGTTCTTGAGGAGTGGATGACTGTGGAGTAACTGGAACTGGATCAAAAGTGCACAGTTGAAGAAGCAGCAAGAGTAAAGGAAGCTGTGGGAGAAAAAGAGCCCCCCAAATTCATGATGGGGCTTTCCCAGCAGCTCAGTTTACACCAATGCCAAAGACTGTAAGAACTGTATGGTGCTCCTATTGGCAGATCTGTGGTAGAAGAGAAGTAGGCCAAGCTGCCCACTGTGGATACCTGGAGATGGACAGCTCACTAGGAACAACTGTGGCAGGGCTTCAGAGTGACCCCAGAAAGCACTGTCGGCTTCCAATAGGACAAGATGGGGAAGTGGAGACTATGGTACTGAAGATTCTGACCCTGAGTTAGACTGGGTTAGATGTTTATGTCTTTATTTCTAAGAAGAAAGCTGAAAAAGTAAAATAATTTTAAAAAAAGTTTGGAGGTTAAGGAAGAAAACTATAGTGAATTGTGGGTTTAGCAGTGATTACAAAAGAGTCAAAATATAAAAAGCTTATAAAATAAACAGTTATAGTAGCTAAGATTAATTTATTAAAGAAAAATATTTTTATGAGCTTAGTGCACCCCATGCAACAGCTTTCTAGTCAGAGGTGCATAGCATGCCCTGGGCCTAGGCACTGACTCACCCAACACGTTTTCAAGTCCTGAAATCCCCATTTATGGTAAGTGCACTCAAAAGGTGCGTGGCATTTTTTATTTTATACTAAACTTTTCTCTACAATTGTTATGTTTAGATATGTTCACAGATACAAATATTTACCCATTGAGCCATGATTAACCACAGTATTCAGAACAGTAATGTGCTGCCCAGGTTGGTGCCCTTGGAGCAGTGGACAGGATTATACAACCTGGATGTAAAGTAACCACATGGTTAGGTGTGTGAGTATACACTCTGATGTTGGCACAGTGAAATCCAGGTATGTTTGTCTGAGCATATATTCCTGTCCTTAAACAAAGCATGACTTCAGGGTCTGTACCTGAAACATGGATATTTGTCACACACTTTTTCCTGAGAAGCTTATATCAGAATAATATTTTGCTGAGCAATTCATTCTCTAAGTTGTATTCCTAGTGAGTGATCAGATTTACAGAGATAATCCTGTTACACTTTCTACTTTTCAGCACCTCCCCGTTGGAGCAAATCACAAACCCAACCTGTTTCTCTTACATGGTGTTGTAAGAAATCATGTAGGAGCCTGACAAACCAGATTTCTGTTTATTCTTTGTTTTCTTGTCCCTAGTGCCCAGGTTCTCTCAGGATGATTTTACAGAGCTTAAACTCTCATAGTTTGGCATTACAGATACTTATAAGACTGGCTCTTTAAAAATCTGCCAACACAATTTTCTGTGCAGGTATTCTACTGATTTTATCGTTTACTTGAACATCTTTAACCTTAGAGTCAGGTTATTTTCTTGTTTTTATGTCTCTTACCATTGTACATGCTTGCTTGGGTGGGATCATTAATAAGAGTCAGTCTTCACCAGGGTGTTCCATGCCTGACCTTCCAGCATCAGCTCAGACCTAGAAGTTTTGGCCCTCCCTCCCTCCTTCCCTCCCTCCTTCCCTCCCTCCCTCAATGATTAGTGGATCCCTTTCTCCATCCCTCTGTCCCTTCATAATTAGTGGAAAACAGCTGCCAACATAACATTTTGTGTTGACAATTAGAAGGTTTTACACAGTGTTTATAAATTCTATGATTATAAAGTCTGGTCAGGTGGAACATAGTTTTCGAGTATCTAAGATTTTTTTTCCATGAAGGCTTCTTTTATTTATTGTATATATTTAAAATGAGATTTCCTTAAAACTTTGAAAGGAAATTCTAATAAGAGTAGTGAGAACTTTGTAGGAAATAGGTAAAATTATTTTGATCTGAAACAAAAGTATTAGTTCTGGAGATGTAGCCCATTTATGGGCTTTCCCAGTAGGCAGAGCCCCAGGTTTCATCCCTCGTATTTTGTAAAGCAGCACGGTAGAATGCATCTGTAGTCCCAGTTCTTGGGAGACAAAGTCAAGAAGATCAGAAGTTCAAAGTCATCTTTGGTTACAAAATGAATTCTAGGCCAGCCTTGGCTTCATGAGATCCTGCGACAAACAGGAAAAGAAAAATAAATACATGAAAAGTATTCTAAAATCTAAAGGGAGGAAACTCTACACATTACTGTTTTTGAAGTTAATTTGTCTCTTTGAACAAAGGCCCTTATTTTTAAACCATTGTACATAGATGAGGTTTTATGGCATAGTGGCGAGGTGGGGGAGACAGATGAAATCACTCCTGAGTTCAATCCTTCGGGTCGGTATATTCTCTTCCCTGGGAATCATGCTTGTTCTGAGTGCGCAGTAGCGCTGTGGCAGTGCCACAGAGCCGTCTCCCTGAAAGTCAGCTGTGCATTGCATCCTTGTCCACAGTGTCTACATGGCGTCCACAGGTAAAATCAATCTAATAAGTATCTATTGGGCAGTGTGAGAGAAAGAGACCAGTCATAAACCAAAGGGTCAGTTTTTGTTGTCTCATCCTACTACTTTTAGCAGTAATTCTAAACTTTCTGAGTTTTAACTTAAACGTTTCCTTATTCTCTTGTTGTAAGATCATACCCCAAACTGAAAGTGTTAAAGCAAACCAGAATTGTATTTAGAATATTTGTGAATAGTTCTTGAAGTGATCTTATTTTGGAGGGATCACTTTGAAGGTTTCTATAGTTATAGTCCAGCTAGGTCATTATTTTATATGAAGTTGGCTGGTTTGGTAGAGGTTGGTTGGGAGGGGGGTAGCTAATAAAGTTTTCCTGCTTCTTTAGGAGATTATGAACATATTTACTATCACATATAAGTGTCTAGTAAAAGTTACCTGTGCTTTTTGGCAGCTTATTTTTATGAAAATAAAATAATGTATAAATAAAGAAGAAATAATTAATACATAAATGAAAAATAAAATCCTCACCTGAAAGGATTTCTTCCAAGGCCAATCCTTATGTACAAGGGTGACCTAGCATGCTTAGTAAGAAGCTGTGTGTCTGTGTGTTTGTGCACACGTGCTCGCGTGCACATGTGCTGGTGCATACATGTGACTGCTAAGTACAGAGGTAAGTGTTGAATCTATTTCTCATTTGTCACCACCTTATTTTTTGGAACAGTCTCTTCACTGACCAGCCAGCTGTTAAGTCCCAGGGTCCCCATCTCCTTCCTAGCATTAGGATCACAATGTGAACCATTGCACCCAAATTTTATGCAGTTGTTGGGGATGAAGCTCAAATCCTTATGCTTGTATAGTAAGCACGTTAACCAGTGAGCCACATCCTCAGCCCTATGAAAAGCTTCTTTAACAAAGAACAAGGAGCTGGGGTTGAGGGGAGGTTTGTGGCTCACTGAGTAAAAGCACAGATGTGAGGAGTCAGGACCCACATGGAAACTAGATGAGTAACATGAGCATCTGGAACCCAAGCGTTGGAGATGGGAGGTGGTAACAGGAGTGTCCCCAGAGTTTGTAGTTTGGCATGTGCAGTAGCAAAACAATAAGAATGTACGTACACATGCACATTAATACTTCCATTTCCCTTTATAAAGTGTTCACATTCATTATTCCAGTAATCTGTAAATATATTTGCTTTGGAATAGGTTACAAATTTGTAACCTTAAATTTTACTCCACTTCTATTGGAAATGGGACCTAAGCTTAAAAGATTACTTCATATTTAGCACACCAGATTGATTATTTCTTTTTTGGAGGGAGGGGTAGTTTTTTGAGACAGGGTTTCTCTGTGTAACAGCTCTGACTGTCCTGGAACTCACTCTGTAGACCAGGCTTGTAGTAGGAGACCACTTGTTTGTTTCCCAGCCACCCAGCAGCTCAGACCCAAAATAACCACACAGAAACTGTATTAATTAAATCAGGGCTTAGCCTATTAGCTCTGACTTCTTATTGGCTAGCTTTCCATCTTAATTTAACCCATTTCCATTATTTTATATTTTAACACAAGGTTCATTCATGGCCTACCTGCAAGGTTCCAACATGTCTGTCTCCGGCAGTGGCTCCATGGCTTCTTCCCTGCTCCGCTTCCGTTCTCCTAGCATTCAGTTTAGTTTTCCCTGCCTAGCTCTACCCTGCCCTATCAATAAGCCAAGGCAGTTTCTTTATTCACCAGTGGTATTCACAGCATACAGAGGGGAATCCCACATNCTGCCCTATCAATAAGCCAAGGCAGTTTCTTTATTCACCAGTGGTATTCACAGCATACAGAGGGGAATCCCACATGAGGTGACCTCAAACTCACAGAGATCCTCCTGCCTCAGCCTCCTGAGTGCTGAGATTAAAGGTGTGCACCACTGCCACTACTACCTGGCTCAGATTGATTATTTCTAAGAAACACTCAAAAACTTCAAAAGTTCTCTATAGTTTTCTTCTCTGATACATAAGCATCTCCTTTTTGTTACTAAAGTTCCTGAATGTCTTAGAGACAAAAGTACACAACTGAAAATGAATATAGCTCTGTATGAAACCAAAGTGTTCCTTGCCCCCCTCCCCTTAAGTAATTGGCTCTCAGAGCACAAGTGAGTTAATCGCTTGCTGATGTTGTAGTCATATCAGGATGGTACTCCTGAGTGCTGAATGTCCAAAGATGGAGGAAGCTTGTTTTAGTTTTTCACCTTGAAGAGTTTACAGTTGTGAAGGGGTACTGGTGTACAATCAGGAGACATTTGGAAATGATCTGTCCAGTAACCACATAAGCAGAGTGCTACAGCTTCCTTGACTTTGGGTCTTTGAGGAAACTTAAGAGTGACCACTGAACCTGCTAGAACAACAGCATGGAGTTCTCTATGTAGTGAAACTGGTTAAAGAGAGGAGTTCTGTTCCTCTAGAGTTATAAAACACAGAAACAAGGTAGTTAGTATAAATTATAAAGGGCCTTATGAACCTGGCAGTATATTGCAGTAATTTAAAATGTTGACTCTGTGCTAAAACTACTAGCATTGTAATTTAATTTCCATCGGTTTCTCCAGGCCTCTGTGAGAACCATCCGGTCCTCACAGAGAACCCCTGCCTGTGAGAAGCTTTACATCTGAAGATGTAGTTCGTTGACTATAAAATGAGGGTAATAATAGTACTCTGCCCATACAGTTTCTTTGAGAATTAAACAAGTATGCATTGTGGGGTTGGTGAGATGGCTTATAAGGTAAAGCCTGATGACCTGAGTTTGACCCCTGGGATCCACATGATTATGGAAAGAGAGAACAAGTTCCCTCATTGTCCTCTAACTTCCCTTCCATATATGTCTCATGGTCTGATTGTGCATGCACATGTTGGAGAAAGAGGGAGGGAAGGAGAGAGAGAGAGAGAGAGAGAGAGAGAGAGAGAGAGAGAGAGAGAGAATGTTTTGAAGTGTCTACACTGTAAGGACTAGTCCTTGATATACAAAATGATCAATGTTATTTGCCACTGCTTTTTGATTTTTAATCACATGGGCTTTCAGATTTTAAATGTGAAATATGATAGCTGATAGAATTTGAAAGATGGGTTGCATGACTTTAGCCAGAGGCAAGAAAAGCAAGGTGCTATTACAGTTTAAAAAAAATGACATAGTAATATACACTAAGTGAGATTCAGTAGCTCAGATTGTCTTACTAACACACCCAACCAGCTTCATTTACAACTGGGTGTTTTATCCTTAGTGTAGTATTTATTTCTTTATAGACCGAGTAATATCCTCCCAATTATTGCTTGTCAGGGATTTTAACTAACGCTATCAAATGACCAATTAAGAAATCTGTGTGCTGATTAATTTGCATTAAAAAGTAAAGAGTGCCAATCCCCGGCTATGGTAAAAATTTAAATGGTTACAGAAATTTATCCCATAGTTTCGAACTTTTGTTCTCGCCCATATGCCTGAAGTAGCTCTCCCTTTGCATTGACTGAGAGGTAAAATAAATGTGTTTAGGAGTGAAGAAGTGCAGCACTTGTAAGTAATTACCTTGTTGGAACATGTGCTTAACTTTGTAAAATCGCTTGCAGTGGATGGCATTCGAGTGAACTGCTGTTTGTTGTAGTCTGTAGTTGGGTTGGGGGTTTAATACTTGATCTAAATGAGTCTGTGGCCAGAGACTGCACCATGTATAAACAGAGCCAGGCTTAGTGTTGCCAGGTGTAGATATGAGGTGTAATAATCAGATTCTCTTCTTTTTTTAATAACAGACTAATTAATTTGCTCTTCGATTTATAAATTTTATTTTGCTTATGAAAACTAAGATGTTTTGGGTGTCATGTTGGTTACACTGAATAGCAAAAATAATCTGCCTTAAACTCTCTTTAGTGCCCCAGGTTCTTCAGAGCTGCACAGCATTCATCGAGAGGTATGGCATTGTGGATGGCATATATCGTCTCTCTGGCGTTGCCTCCAATATCCAGAGACTTCGGTAAAACTCCATGACATTTTCCTTTTTGTTTTTTTTTTAATTCAGTAAATTAAAATTATTTCAGAAACAGTAGTTTTTATAACCATAGTTACCAGTAACATGGTTGAGATAAACTAGCAAAGAATGTCCCAGAACCATGCATGCTAGCCTCCTCAATACTTCAATAGTATTTTATCTCTCTAAAATGTTTGAAGAAGGCCTGTGAGATGACTTAGCAGGTAGATACTTGCCACCAAGCTCTGTGACCTGAGTTCCAAGCTGGAACCCACATGGTAGAAAGAGAGAACACACTCCCAAATTGTGTTCTGACCTGCATGCATGTGCCTTAGCATGTGTGTCAAAACCCAAATGTAATACATGAAATCTAATTATTTGAAGAAAGTAGCAAGTTACTGAAGTAAAGTTAAACCTTTTGAGCTAGAGGTTATTTCTGTTTTATTATTTAAGTTGTGTCCTTATTTTCCACATGGAGATCTGACAAAAGATAATTTCTTACTATTATTGAAGTCCAAATACTGGTTTGTTACATATAATTTGAAGGAAACAGCAACCCTGAAATAGAGGTGAATATTTTGTGTACTTGCGTTCTGTTCTATGGCATATATTTTCTTTTCTTCATTTAAGTAATCCTGTCTTGTTTCCTGTCTGGGTTAGTCATGAGTTTGATTCTGAGCATGTCCCCGACCTGACAAAAGAGCCTTATGTTCAAGACATCCATTCTGTGGGCTCCCTCTGTAAGCTGTACTTCCGAGAGCTCCCAAACCCTCTGCTCACCTACCAACTGTATGAGAAGTTCTCTGTGAGTATGGGCTGGGATATATCACCTCACATTCTCTGGATAGTTGTATTGTCATTTAAAATGTATTTTGGCTTAATCTCCAATGAGAATTCATTTTATGCTTAAAAAAAAAAAACAAAAAACCTCCTTGAACAAATAATAGTAGTCAAGAGAACTAGGTGTTTAAAGTTTTCAAATTGTTATTCATTTATTTATTGCATTGAACCACTAACTTAGCATGTGTGACATTGCATACCCTCACGCTTTTTAACAGTGGCATCTGAGCACCAAGCATGTGGAAGCAGTGTTCCCTTTGATGCAGTGTCTTGATACATGTTGAAGATGAGTATCAGAGTGAGATTGCAAGTCAAGAACTCTCATTTGGACTAGCAAAGCTAACTGGTTTGTGGGTTATGTCTGTTACAGGATGCCGTTTCAGCAGCAACAGATGAAGAGCGGTTGATAAAAATTCATGATGTCATCCAGCAGCTCCCCCCACCACACTACAGGTAAGTCATGACCTGGCAGATGGATATTAGCAGACAGAGAAGTGCATGCTGGGCACAACTAGATCTTTGTTGGTTCACGTATAAATTGTTATTTCTAATAATAGAAACCTTAGTTCTGTCTCCTGGCCACTGTTTTATTGGCTTTAATCTTTGTGTAGTTATCCAGAGATGCTGCTGTAGATGGCTGATAGGTAGTATACACTGATATGTGTGTAGGGGTGTGTGTGTGTGTGTGTGTAGGGGTGTGTGTGTGTCTAGTTTAACTGAATAAGTTGATCACATTTTATTTCCAAAAATATCCTGATCAGTAATTTAATCTCCGAATGCATAGAATGGTTTCAATAAATAAGATAAACAAGGACATTACAACTGGGTGGGTTTTTTACTATGAAAGCACTTCAGCTGTCCAAGTACTATTCCTGCTGCTACTAGAATTGCTCAGGTCACCTTTAAGTTTGTAATGCCTTGTTTTTATGCTTTTAGATGGTTAGACCCTTTCCTTTTAGTTATTTGCAGAAAGTAGAATAGCATAACTTCAAAGTATCATTTGGTGTGGAAACATAGTTTTTTGGAAATTTCATTTTGAATGATGTTTAAACACATGTTTAAAGCACAAATAATGTGTATTGTGCATGCACTGTTTCCTATTCTGCTCTCAGAAACTTACAAGCCAATGATCTCCACACTGCCATATAGTGTCTCTTTCAACTGGCATGTTCTGTTTCATTTTTCAGAACACTGGAGTTCCTGATGAGACACCTCTCTCTTCTAGCGGACTATTGCTCCATCACAAATATGCATGCAAAAAACCTTGCCATTGTCTGGGCACCAAACCTGCTGAGGTAACTTACATTTGATTATGAACTTTAGAGGATGTGTTTTCTTGAATTGCAAAAAGCCTTGCATCATTGTTCGTCCAAAAAAGGTTAAAAAGTAAGGCAAACTATTATTTTAGTAACATCTCCCTAAAGCAGCCTGTAGGCGTTGCCTAAGGGACTGTAAAAGTATGATTTATTCCATCGATGTCTCTGGAACTTCTGTGCTGAAGAACTGTGCATCAGGAGATCTCCCTTCGCAGCTCTGATGGGACTGTTGTTGACCCCACAGATCAAAGCAGATAGAGTCGGCCTGCTTCAGTGGGACAGCAGCTTTCATGGAAGTGAGAATTCAGTCTGTGGTTGTTGAGTTCATCCTCAATCATGTAGATGTGCTCTTCAGTGGCAAAATCAGTGCTGTCATGCAGGAAGGGGCAGGTATGGCTCAGATTGCTTTTCCTTATTACCAGGAACGAGTTTCTAAAGGAATGGAGAACTTTGCAATTATCATTTCATCTAATACTGTGTGACAGTGATAGACGACAGCTAATTTAAGTTTGTGCAAGCTCAACAAATTGACAATTACTCCATGTGTGTATATAGTGATACCATATATGGGACTGCTATAAGTTCATTACTCATCAACAATATCTTGCATCAGGGCTGGGGAGATGGTTTAACAATTAAGAGCATTGGCTTCTCTTCCAGAGTACCCAAGTTCTGTTTTCACAATCATCTGCAACTCCAGTTCAAGTGGATCCAACACCCCCTTGAGGCTTTCATGAGTATTACATGTCAAGTAGTATACAGTCACATACCGGCAAAACACCCATACACAAAAAAATAATTAAAAGGATTTTAGACATTAAAAAAACCTCACCCACATTATTAGTATATATAAAAATATGAGATTTAGCATAAAAAGAAAAATTCGGGCTGGAGAGATGGCTCAAAGGTTAAGAGCATTGCCTGCTCTTCCAAAG